>JAEQML010064029.1:0-22457 GCA_016904865.1 Pissodes strobi | reverse complement strand
GTCGATTTAAAACCGGAGAAAGACTCCAATGTTTAATTAATTAATTAAGGTTACAGATGTTTAGTTTACGTTTATATTTAAATATGTATGTACCTGTTGGTTGGTTGCCGTTTACATATTTTATATTCATATTCCTGTAAATAAAAAAAATACGTGTGCACTATGTGCGCATATCAGAAGTGAAACTTCTTAAACTTAAACGCCCTAGCCTGGAATTTGGTTAAAAAGTAGTTTTTTTTAAATATATCATTCAATTAACAAAAAGGAAAGGCCTAAATGAAAAAAAAAACTATTCTCCATAAAAGTTTCGCTTATGCCCTGACAAGGTAATAGAGCAAACCCCATATTTTTATCTTGTAAACTAACAAAGATCTATATCACAATAATTATACGCCCTAGCCTTATACATATCTTAACGGATTTGGTTAAAAAGTTTTTTCTTAAATATATCACTCAATTAACATACGTGAAACAGCTATTCTTCATACAAGTTTCGCTTATGTCTTGAAAAGGTAATAGTGCAAACCCCATATTTTTATCTTGTAAACTAACAAAGATATCACAATAATTAAACGCCCTAGCCTTATACATATCTTAACGGATTTGGTTAAAAAGAAGTTTTTTTTAAATATAGGTATCACACCACAAAAAGGGAAGGCCTAAATGAAAAAAAACTATTCTTCATAAAAGTTTCGCTTATGTCTTGACAAGGTAATAGAGCAAATTCCGTATTTTTATCTTGTAAACTAACAAAGATATCACAATAAACGTTCGTGACCGTTTTCCGTTCCCTGCCAGCTCGCCCTCCGTGTGTTGGAATCGCGACCTTCAAATTTTACTCCTGGCGCGCGTTAAGAAGTTTCACTTCAAAAATATACGTTTAATATTATGTTGTATTATTTTTGGATTAATTTGCGTATATACACAAAATATAGGTTTGTTTTAGGCGCCAGCGGATAGGCTTGCCCCCCGGCGCCCACATTTCTAGCTACGCCACTGAATTCGGACATATAGAAGTAGTTTTAATTCAGCTTGCAAGATTTGGTTACAGACAGACCGACAGGTGAAAGTAAATAAAAGCTTGTAAAAAAGATTAAATCTAGAGTATTTTTTAGTAATGTTGGAACATGACTTTATTTAGCGCAGATCAGTCAAATTAACTGTAATTGTTTTATTTAGATTTGCCAAACCGGTAAATTGTTAAGGTATTTCTATAAAGCTATTGTATTAATAAACAATCAGACCTACTTAAAAATATATGTTTATTTATTTTAAACATCGGAACTACCCGGATTAGGTATATAATATAATTAAAGTAGAAAGAGCCGTCGCTCGGTCGTCGACCTTCAATGCTCTGAATCTATGTGCACTTAGGGTACAAACATAGTGGCGCGTCGAGCTACGCTCTAGGAAGCGATTCACGCGGCGCGGCGCTTCAAGCTTTTATATAAATATATTGGAAGAGTCTTCAACGATTTTCAAAGCGCATTTCAGACGAAGTTTTGGCTAGTCCTATACTGACTATTTAAGATAAATTCGAAATGAAAGTTATTCCTTTTATTAATATAACAAAATATTTTAAAATATTCGTTTGGAAAAAAAAACATCGAGTAACGTCCTTTGAACTGTAATTAAAATGTCACTAAACAGCTTTTTAGAGATAATATATTTCAATTCATTTATACATAATTACCTGACAAGTCACATTCTTTGGCTACTTCTTCCCATAACCTATCCAACACATATCTATTTTTGTGATCATTGTGTCTTTGGTTCCAGACTTGCGCCCTGTGGAACACAGAATTAATAATTTTCTCAGTATTCATACTTCTGTCGTCTCTCACATTCAAATTTCAACCAAAAATAAACGTAAAAACGCTTAATGCCTCGATGCAAGAAATCGCCAAATATAAATCGACGCGTGAAGCGCGATGAGCATCGCAGAAGAGTGCGTAGCTCGCTGCTGCACTATGCGAGCTGTAATTTAAAAGCATAGGTTAATTCTTGAAGCGCGGCGTGAATCGCTTCCTAGAGCGTAGCTCGACGCGCCACTATGTTTGTACCCTTACTTTACTACGCGCATACTATAAATATTTTGGGGGTAAAACAAGGCGGAACCAAGGGAAGCGGCATTGCCAGATTGGCATGTAAGAACTTCATAACCGGTTTTTGACGGATCAAAACGAGGAAAATAGCTATTTGGTGTTATAATTTATTATGAAAAAAGTATGTTTATATGATGATAGCATCGAAAAAACAAATCAATATGTCTGGTGTCTTGTTTTTTACTAGTTTATTGGCTATTTCCTCGGTCATTTCCTACAGTAACTCGTAAACTTTAAATTTGACAACGCTACGTCTATCGACCTTACAATGTGACTCAATGTTGGGAGAAAACAAAGAACCATTTGTCCCGTCTCTTTAGGTTAAATGTCTTTGGTTTCTTCATACATTTTTTTATGATACAAGTATAAACTATAAACTTGACGAAAATGCTCCTACTTAAATTGAATTTTAACACTAGTATTAGTTTGAAGTTTCAGTCATTTTCGACAATCAACAAAAATAACATTACTAGATACATAGGTAGTAATTATATAGGTAAGTATTAGAAGGTAATTAATTAAATAAATTATTGAAAATGATTATAATAGGTGTTGAATATTTTCAGCACTAGTGCTAAAAATATTTTCGGCACTAGTGCGGAAAAATTAATTTTCCACACTAAAATCAGTGTTGAACTCAAATTTTCCACGCGCTTGTAGAAAAATAATTTTACGTCTGCTAATTTAAATGTTTTATTGTTACGTGCCACTTCACTTTTTATTAGCGCCCATATTAGGTCAATGGGATTGAGTTCGCAATAGTATGGCGGTAATCTTAGCACTGTAACACCATTTTCCCGAAGCATTTTGTCCGTAACATACCTACTTTATATATTTGTGCTTATGTGCCCGAACTAAATCAAGCAACTGCACTTTAAGAATTGTCTCATCAAATGGTAGATATAGTTTTTGGAGTCAGTCATTGCACAGTTTCTGATTTTTTTCGATACCGAGGTTGGTATTTTTTCTAAGCGGCGGCTGTGATTCGACTCGTTGTCCATAACAATTACCGAACCGTGGCCCACAAGCTTAAAAACACCCGAAAATTTTTCAAACACGTCGGCATTCATGCATGTCCTCATGTTAGTCTCCCGCTTTCGCGACTCGAACACGTTGATACCACCATTCAAAAAACCAGATTCGCTCCCAATGTATGTAATAATCAGGCGACGACCTTTCCAAGAAGGATTATTTAGTCCTCGAGAAAACCCTTCCAGAAACGCATCTCTTGAACATTTAACATTTAAATCCTGCCATACTTTCGATACTGTATGCCCCTCATTTAACCACGTTTCGTTGGTGTAATAAATGTTTCGCCCACTTTGTCGAAAGTTACGTATTTGTTCCAAAAATGTTCGCAGCCAGATTACTATTTCGCTTTTTTCAATAAAATACTTTTCGGTTTCGCTTTAAATAACGAAAATTCTTTTCACCTTAAGTTCTTTTTAAAATCCTTAGTGATATCTTTGGCAAAGCTGCATCTTTCTTAACTTCACTCATATTTTTTTAGGGTAGGTATTTAATTTTCGAAAAAAAAATGGCGTGCACTTATCGAGTATAATCCTTTTGTGACCTCTAGTCTCATGATTATCTTTGATCGCATATTGGGGACCTTTTAATACCCTATACACCGTACGAGATGAAATCTTATTTAGTGTTGCGCATACCTCTGCGGCATCCGACACAGTTAAGGGCGCTTTAGACGGTGCCTCTTTTCGTGCGTTACCGCATGCAGCATTTCGTGTAGCAGCGCATGCAAGTTTTAAGATGACATGTTAAGGTAAGAAAATTAATGTAATTCCAAATTAGAACAAATAAACTTTATTGGTGAAAAAAGAGACATAAACTAATTTAACATCTAAGTAGTATTTTAAGGAAGATAACAAACTTTAGTTCAAATATAATTATGCATGAAACTTTAAAAATTCTTCTATGTCAGGGGCGAGTTGTTGAACATTTTGTAGTTGTATTAGCGCAGAATTCTGGTTGGAATCTGTAGTACTATGATTGGAAAGCGTTTCTGAATTTGGGCTGATCATTTCTGATGTGATTGACAGTTCATAACTAGAATTAGTAGTTGAAGATCCAAAGCGGCTATTATCGGGTTTCAGAGCATCACTTAGTCGCATGATAATGGAACAGCTTGGCGGCTTATTTAAATTTTGCATTTCTACCTCAAATAGAATTTTGTTGATTTGAAACTCCGCTATAGCTTGTAAACGTGGACTATTTAAGCTTCTTAATTTGTAAGCAATTACTTCCCCAAAAGCGGAAAATCGATCTTTTTTGGTCAATTTTTCCATTGCCTCTATCATGAAATTGTAGGCTTTGTCTACCTGCGACGATTTTTTTAATGTTTGGTTTTCGATGAAGATGTTGCAAAATCCATTGTCTGTTGATCTGTACTTGATGAAGTAGTTTCGTTTTCAACTACCTAAAAACGTTTTCTGGTTATGAAAAAAATTAGTTTTTAAATAACCTACTTTAGTAACCAAATACGACACAACATACAACTACGAAATTTTTTAGGTCCCTGAAGATGAATGGCTTCAAATAGCTAAATAATTTGAAAACCAGTGGAACTTCCCACACTGCATAGGCGCTCCTGACAGGAAGCATGTGCAAATCTATTGTCCAGCGAATAGTGATAGTTCCTTCTATAATTACAAAGGGACGTTTAGTATCGTCTTAATGGCAATCGTTGATGCAAACTATAAATACACATATGCACATGTAGAATTTCAGGGAAGAATGTCAGATGGGAGCATTTTCCATAGTACCTCTTTCTGTAGAAGCTTGATTAATAACGCATTAAATATACCAAAACCGACACCTCTTAAGAGCATGCAGTTAGAAGTACCATAATATGTAACGCGTGGCAGATGACGTATTTCCTTTGACAGCCAATATTATGAAACCATTTCCGCTTAATGTACCAGCAGAATATCCAATGAGAATATACAATTATACACTGGCTAGAGCCCGATGCATTGTGGAAAATGGGTTCGGACTTTTATCAGCAGTTTTTCGAATCTTTAGAAAATCAATAGTAGTGAAGCCAGATACCGCAGGTAGTAGTTTTAACTTGCATTTATCTACATATTTTTTTAAGAAGAAATGTAGTTTCCAAAAAAAATATATTCTCCACCCGGAACATTCGATATCGAAAATGTGGCAACAGGAGAAATAACACCAGGTACTTGAAGAAAATATGCCACATTTGATGCAAAGCTAATCAGAGAAAAATTTATGAATTATTTTGTATCAAAAGATTCAAAGATTTCAAAGATTTATTTAAACAAGGTACAGTTACATTTACATTAACAATGGAAATGTTAGTCAAGGACACGATGAATTTTAAAATTTGTGTGTATCCTCGGCTAACGTTCAGACCTTCTAACTTCTAACTATGCACCAATACAATTCTCAATCAAAATTAAAATTAAAATTAAATTAAATAAATTAAAAAAATATTAATAATAGTAAGTAAATAAATGCACTACAGGATATGGCTATGCATTCACACAGATAATTATACAAGTGTCGATACAGGTATAATAGACACTCATCTACGCAGAGAACCAGGTTATTTTTTTAGTAATAGATATATAGTTTGTTTTTACCCAGTGTCTAATTTTATTCTTAGTTAATTTTGTAATATAATGCTTATTTCTTATGGAGACCGGTAGCAGATTTAACAATCTGGGTCCCGTAAAAGAAATATTTCTCTGAGTAGAAGAGAAACCCTGCAGAGACGTACAGAATCTCGATTCGGTTACGGCCCTGGTCCGCATCGAATGGTCAACCACACACTGAAAAATCCTATACTTTAAAGAAAATTGAATAATTCTAACGCAGTACAGTTGTCTTAGGTTTAGAAACTCAGTTTGAGAAAAAAGCAGTTCAGTAGAATACATTTTAGGCTTAAATAACAGAACCTTTAATATATATTTTTGAGCTATTTTTAATGGCAATAGAAAGGATTCACATGCTGACCCCCAGCACAATATACCATAGTTTAGGATTGATTCAGCCAATGAAGAATACACCATCCTTGTCAATTTGAAAGTTAGAACGTGTCTTAGTTGAGAGAATTTGTAGACTAATTTTCTAATTTTTTTGCTAATGTAGTCAACATGTGCATCCCATTTCAAGAATCTATCAAAGTACACACCCAAATACTTTATATTGTCACAGGATCCTATTTTAAATTGACAATTACAGTCTACTGAGACACTACATGAAGAGTTATGTAAGGTAATGCAATCTTTGTCTGACATGCCCCGTTTAGTCATAGAGAATGATACAAATTTTGTCTTATCAATATTTAAAGTTAGTTGATTTGAGTCTAACCAGCACTTTATTTTGTGTAAGTCCAACTCAGTCTTCGTGTACGCATCAAGCCATGAATTACCAGCGATTAATAGGGCAGTATCATCTGCAAAGCATACAATTTTGCCACTGACTTTTAAGTGTAAGAGGCTGTTTACATACACCGAAAACAGGATCGGGCCCAACACAGTACCTTGAGGTACGCCAACCTCCACTTTTTGGATTTCACTATAAGTATCGCTTATTTTCACTCTGTGGTATCTATTCTCTAAGTAGGATCCAAATAATCTATGTACTACACCACGAATTCCAATGCTTTCAAGACGTTTGAGTAGAATAGTGTGAGCAACCGTATCGAAAGCCTTTTTTAAGTCCAAAAAAACTGCTACTGGTTTAAGACCCTCATTCATACTATGTGTAATAAATTGGTTGACCTCATAAAGCGCATTATCGGTACTAACGCCCGGCTTAAACCCAAACTGATACGGAGATAAGATCTCATTCTCCTCAAGGTAGTCCCATAACTTAGATTTAATGCACTTTTCAACTATCTTGTTAAGGACACTGCACAAAGCTATAGGCCTGAAGTTGTTTATGTCGGTTTTATCCCCACCTTTGTGGATTGGAATGACAATAGAATATTTAAAAATTTTAGGATAATACCCGGAGCAGAAAATGGTATTGATTAAGTGCAATAATGGTCTCATAAGACTTTTGTGATTCTCTTTTATAACTCTGGAGGAGATACCGTCCTCTCCGCATGAGGTGGTATTTTTTAACGAGCCAATTATATCAATAAGTTCCTTCTCGTTAACAGGTCTAAGAAACAGAGATTTATCCGATAGATTTCCGTACGTTTGCGATACTGGCACTATTTTAGAAGCAAGTTTTTTTCCAACGGAGCCAAAGAAGGCATTCATTTCATTGGCTATCTCTTGCAAGTCAGAGGTTATTTGTCCGTTTTCTTTTTTTATAAGTTTAATACTAGTTTTTTCTTGGTAGTCATTAGAAGCCTCCCGAATACTTTCCCACATTTTTTTTGGATCATCTAAGCTTTGAGTTATTTTATTTTTGTAGTAAGAATATTTTGTTTTTTTTATAATTTTTGACAAGCAATCTCTGTATTCAGTATATGTTTTAACAGCTCTTGGACAATGATTAGATCTTACCTCAACTTTTTTAAGGTAGTTTCTATGCCGAATACATTTAACAAGGCTTGTAGTGATCCAAGGTTTTAAGCATCTATACTGAGTAGGTATTAGTGTTAGTTTAGTGCTCTTATCTAAGTAAAATTTTATTTTTTCTGTTAAAGTTTCAGCTATAGTATCAGGTTGGCTTTCAGTCAGAATGCTTTGCCACGATTCATTATTTAGGAAATTATGCAACGTACCAAAATTTGTTCTTTGACGGAACTTATTAACCTGCCCAGACTCGCCAACGCTCAACTCTATACTCAGTATTATTGGAAAATGATCCGTAATGTCACTGTTGATAACAGCCGCATCACACTTTTTCGATGCTTTAACAAAAAAATGATCTAAGCACGAATCTTTTCTCGTGGGTATAGTAATATATGGAAAGTATCCCAAACCTGATAAGAAAATAAGATAATTTGACACGTATTCCTTTTTATCCAATAAATTAATGTTAGTATCCCCCGAGAAAATCTCTATGGAGCAAGGGGAAAAGTGTCCCTGCGTGAGTAGGTCCAAAATTATATCAGAATATATTTTTTCATCTAAACTGGGCAGCCTATAATGTCCTATTAGCCCTATTTTTATATTATTTTTGGTTAGCTCTATACGCAAAAATTTATGGTTTTATATGTTTATTACTCTATGCTGCAGTACTAAGTCAGTTTTTACGTAAATAATGGTGCCATCGCACCAGTTCACAGAACTTTCATTATGGAAAATGGAGTATGACTCAATATTAAAGTCCGCGCAATTTTCTACCATGTGAGTTTCAGACATGATTATTACATCGTACACTACCTCTAATGAACATAATAATAATATGAAATTGTCGAGATTAGTTTTAATCCCTCTAATGTTAACATGTATTACATTTAAACCATCCAAAGTAAATTTACTTACGTCATTAACAGTGTTACAGAACACATTCGAACATGGACGATAGGAGTCCAATAGATTGTTGAGTTCATTTTTAGAATCCATAAATGATTATAACAATATAAAGTATCTACAGTAAGAGATCAGTTTTAAGCACTTATTGTTCTTTTTCAGAGAGGATCCTTTGTAAGTGTAGTGTGTTGCGCACCCTAATAATTTTGTCACCCTCGTTCCTACGTAAGAGCACTGATTCTTACATTTTTTAGCTTCCTTCAATAAGTTATAGGTTAGATCAGATAAGTATTCATTTATATATATTCTTGTGTTAGACGTATTTATTCCACATGATTGCGTGCTCAGTACATCGACTTGACGGCGTTTTTTTATTACATTTTTTACAATTTCCGATTTACTCAGTGAGACAGATACTATAGGGGCTCTGTGGTTTACTGGAATTGCCCTAATACCAATCAAGTTTTCTTTAACGATCGAGTTATCTATAAATTTTAATACTTTTAGAGATTTCTCAAGCAATACCTCCTCAGTATCCACCTTATCAAAAGAAAGCAGTGTTTCGTGGGAAGAAATATTTGTCAACAAGTAGTTTATATTCATATATATACCGTATTAAAATATTCACCATGCTCTAAAATATTCTTATCTCGGAGAAAAAGTAACTATGTAAGATTAGTATAATTTAAAATTGATTATATTTGATAGTGCCATGTTTAAAACGATAAATATTGTAAATACCGGAGCAAACACATTTCGAGCTGTATAGCCAACTTACTTCTATTTCACTATTTCCCTCGTTCTCAATAGTGTTCTCTTGGATGCCATATTCTGAAACCTCAGTAACAGTGGCCTCAGTTTCTCTGCCGCTGCGTAGCGTGTCACCATCGAAAATAAATAATATGAAAGTATAGGCGAACCAACTGCTTTTGTATGTTTCGGAGGTTGCGCTTCCACTTTTCTTCTTAGTAACTTTTGTATGTTCTTTATGGACTTGCTTTGATGTTATACCGTTTTTTGTACATAATTCCTGAACAGCATCACTGCGTATAATCCGGTTTTTGTAATTATGGACTTCACATCGCCACAAACAAGTGAAATTTCTATAGGAGTCGATAAACTCGATAGTTCTATCATTGTTCCATTCTGTTTTGACTTAAAAAATGCGAAGAGGCAAAAGATAACGCAAACAAATTCCCAAAAGTCTCGGGAAACGCTGCGTCTCTTTGCCTTTTGATGCAAACGATTGGTGCACTTTAGGGGCGCTTTAGACGATGCCTTTTTTCATGCATCTTGATGCATGCATCGTAGCGCAACTATGACGCATGCGTCTTTGCATGCGCTCTTTAAGGCGCACCAATCGTTTGCGTCAAAAGGCAAAGAGACGCAGCGTTTCCCAAGACTTTCGGGACTTTGTTTGCGTTATCTTTTGCCTCTCCGCATTTTCTACGTCATAATGGAATGGAACAATGATAGAACTATTGAGTTTATCGACTCCTATAGAAATTTCACTTGTTTGTGGCGATGTGAAGACCTTAATTACAAAAATCGGATTATACTCAATGATGATGTTCAGGAATTATGTAGAAGGTTTTTACTTATAATTTGCCACCCCTTTAGAAACATGATTTAAAGAGACACAGAAACAATGTTCAAATATCTAAAAGTTTCAGGATTTTTCTTGAAAATTTTAAACAAACTACCAAAAAAAACAAATGACTGTCGGAAAACAAAAAAAATTCGATTTTTCATTTCTTTTAATAGAATGCCCTGTATATTATTACAATTTTAGGATCTCCTTAGAATCAGCTTTTCAAAGATATATAGTTTGCCTATGTTTGGACTAGCCGTTTTTTAGTTATTTCACTTTAAATAACTTAATCTAGTTAGCCGCGTCTCTTGCAATGTGGGCAACAGCATCGTAGTGCACCAATTGTTTGTGTCAAAAATCAAAGATCCGCAGTGTTTCTCCAGACTTTTGGGAATTTGTTTGCGTTATCTTTTGCCTTTTCGCATTTTTTAAAGCAAAATGGAATGGAACAATGATAGAACTATCGAGTTTATCGACTCCTATAGAAATTTCACTTGTTTGTGGCGATGTGAAGATGAAGACCTTAATTACAAAAACCGGATTATGCGCAATGATGCTGTTCAGGAATTATGTACAAAATACAGTATAACATCAAAGCAAGTCTTGAACAAAATTAAGAGCTTGAAGTCATACTTCCATAAAGAACATACAAAAGTTACTAAGAAGAAAAGTGGAAGCGCAACCTCCGAAACATTCAAAAGCAGTTGCTTCGCTTATACTTCCATGTTATTTATTTTGGATGGTGACACGCTACGCAGCGGCACAGAAACTGAGGCCACTGAGACTGAGGTTTCAGAATATGACATCCAAGAGAACACTATTGAGAACGACGGAAATAGTGAAATAGAAGTAAGTTGTCTATACAGCTCGAAATGTATTTGCTCCGGTATTTACATTATTTATCGTTCTAAACATGGCACTGTCAAAGACAATCAATTTTAAATTATACTAATCTTACATAGTTAGTTTTTCTATGAGATAAAAATATTTTTTCTATTTTGGTATCATAAAGAAGTCTTTTCGCCATGTAGTGTCGAAAAGAGGTTCTTTTCGATACGCATTTTGTTGACTGGTTGCTATGATTAACAAAATTGTTCAATGTCAAGGCTCACTATAGCAAAAATTTCGAAACCGCATTCAATGGGATTTCTAGTAATAAATACGTCAAAAATGACAAGATGGCCGCTCAAGTGCTGATCGAGAATAGAATAAATTAATGTTTTCATTAAAAAACCTGCAAAATAGAAAAAATAGTATGAAATACACGTTTTAAAAGACATTTTGCGAACTCGCACGTTAGGAAACTCCCCGCAAGCGGGTCGTTTCCTAATTTCGTGCTCGTGCGAAAAAATATGGTCTTTTAAAACTAGTATCTTAATATACTATTAGAGCATGTTCAACATTTTATTAGGATATATATACGAATATAAACTACTTGTTGGCAAATATTTCTTGCCACGAAACACTGCCTTCTTTTGATACAAAATAATTCATAAATTCTTCTCTGATTAGCTTTGCATCATTTCCGGCTTTACGCGGAATTTTTTTGAAACTGATTATGCCCGTATACCCAGCGGCATCTCTTCTCCAAGTACCTGGTGATATTTCTCCTGTATCCACATTTTCGATATCGAATATTCCCGGTGGAGAATATTTTTTTTTTGGAAACGGCATTTTTTCTTAAAAAATTATGTAGGTAAATGCAACTTAAAACTAGTGCCTCTGCTGTATCTGGCTTCACTGCTATTGGCTTTCTAAAAATTCGAAAAACTGCTGATAAAAGTCTGAACCCATTTTCCACAATGCGTCGGGCTCTAGACAGTCTATAATTGTATATTCTCCTTGGAGATTCTGCTCGTACATTAACCGGAAATGGTTTCATAATATTGGCTGTTAAAGGAAATACATCATCTGCCACGATTACATATGGTACTTCTAACTGCATGCTCTTAAGAGGTGTCGGTTTTGGTATATTTATTGCGTTATTAATCAAGCGTCTACAGAAAGAGGTACTGTGGAAAACGCCCCCATCTGACATTCGTCCCTGAGATCCTACATGTGCATATATGAATTTATAGTTTGCATCAACGATTGCCATTAAGACGATACTAAACGTCCCTTTGCAATTATAGAAGGAACTACCACTATTCGCTGGACATTGGATTTGCACATGCTTCCTGTCAAGAGCGCCTATGCAGTGTGGGAAGTTCCACTGGTTTTCAAATTCTTTAGCTATTTGAAGCTTGAAGCCATTCATCTTCAGTTGAAGGAACCTAAAAAATTTCGTAATTTTATATGTTGTGTTTGGTTACTATAATGGGTTATTTAAAAACTGAATTTTTTAATAACCAGAAAACGTTTTTAGGTAGTTGAAGGCGAAACTACTTCATCAAGTACAGATCAACAGACGCTGGATTTTGCAATACCTTCATCGAAAACCAAACATAACAAAAAATCGTCGCAGGTAGACGAAGCCTACAATTTCTTGCTAGAGGCAAAGGAAGAATTGACCAAAAAAGGTCGATTTTCCGCTTTTGGGGAAGTAATTGCTTACAAATTAAGAAGCTTAAATAGCCCACGTTTACAAGCTATTGCCGAGTTTGAGATTAACAAAATTCTATTTGAGGTGGAAATGCAAAGTTTAAATAAGCCGCCAAGCTGTCCCACTGTTGTGCGTCCAAGTGATGCTTTGAAACCAGATAATAGCCGCCCTGGATCTTCAACTGCTAATTCTAGTTATGAATTTTCAATTACACCAGAAATGCTCAGCCCAAATTTAGAAACGCTTTCCAATCGTAGCACTACAGATTCCAACCATAATTCTGCGCTAATACAACTTCAAGAACTCGACCCTGATATGGCAGAATTTTTGAAGTTTCATACATAATTATTTAATTATTTTAGAATTAAAGTTTGTTATCTTGCTTAAAACACTACTTAGATGTTATTTATCTTGTTTCTCCAATAAAGTTTAATTTTTCTAATTTGGAATTACATTAATTTTCTTACCTTAACATGTCCTTTTAAAACTTCATTCATGGCATTACATACTTCTGGTATAATTAGTGAAATAGTTGAATCAGAAATTTTAAATGTATACATTAAACTCCTGTATGAATCTCCGGATGCTAAATATCTCAAACAAACTGCCAGTCTTACTTTTTCAGAAATAGCTTCCCTCATATTCGTATTGGTTTTTTTAATAATTGGCCCAACCATTGACAACAGTTCTTCAAAATCCGTTGAAGACATCCTCGTAAAGTTTTGAAAGAACCAACCGCCATCTAACAGCATTTTCTCTATAAAGGAATAGCTATACTTCTTTTTCAGAAATTCCCGTATCCAACACTTGCGTTTATTACGTTGTTTATTTCTCGCTATTATAATAAACGCAGCACACAATCCTCCAAACTTCAAAACATCCATGTTGAAATATGCAAGACGCACCGATAGCGGTTTTAGTGTAAATGATATGTTGCACGATATAAAAAGGCAACGGTTTTGTGCGCTATATTGCATGCGCTGCTTCACGAAATGCCGCATGCGCTAACGCACGAAAAAAGGCACCGTCTAAAGCGCCCTTTAAGAGCGCATACAGGAGACGCATGCGTCATAGCGCAACTATATCAAGATGCATGAAAAAAGGCATCGTCTAAGGCGCCCTTTAGTTCTGGATTACCAGCTAGAATACCTTCATAGACGGTTTTAATAATTTCTCGCTCCTTTGATGTTAAATGGTGAAATTTTGGTATTTCCGTAGGTGGGCCACTCCTCGAAGGCTCGTTTTGCTCCATTTTTATAAAAACACGTAAACAAATTAAAAGTTCACACAGTACTAAATTAATAACAGAAAGGGATTTAAACCAAAGTTTTTTTAAACAACAAATAACAGCTTTATCAACTTTAAACAATAGCAAATAATAACTTTAAATACAAGACAACGGCGTTAAACAATAATAATTAATGATATATTAATTAAATATTTGAAAACTGTCAAAAACACAAATGCGGCACCTATTTTTTCGTCTGTAGTGTAGCAACGCCGTATTGCCATAGTAATTTTCGTCTAGTCGCAGCCGTCAGTCAAGCGCAGTACGGAGCCGCCATGAATGCGGTGTTATCTTAAATATAAACACCTGATTAGATTTCCCTGGCCTCAAAATTTGGCATCGTCGCCTCTGCGGTGGCTTTAAAACGGTACGCAATTTGAAAGCTGCGGATTTTGAAGAATTTTTCGATTTGGAAACTGGGGAATTTCGTGATAAATCATTGTGCCGATGCTAAGTTATTATCAGTTGAATCTATGAGTCACTGACAATTATATTGGACTTACGGTATACATACAGTAGAGTGAATGCATTAGAAATTATGTTATACTGAAAATTAAATGAATTTTCCCACAATTTAAATTATTAAATTATTGTAAGTTACAAACTTATTCATAAAATTACACTTTATAGACTGTACTGGCCTTAATTCCTCATGGTACGTCCAAGACCATGTGGCGGTACAACCCAATTCCAATTATGCCAATCAGGATGGATCATTCCCAGATCTTTAGAGCCAAAGTTTTTGACAGTGGGATAGTAACCACAAATTAAACCCTTCCCTGAATCTACTTCTAGCTAGCAAATCGTGGAATACACATGTCCTCCGAGGGCACCAAAAGAATTTGGAAAATCGGAACGTCAATATTCATTATTGAAATCCTATTTTTTCAAACAAATTAAAATATCTATACAAAAGGATCTTACAATCGGAAAATTCTATTAATTGGATAGAACCACTGAAATTAACAGAAACCCAAAATAAATTATTGAATAAAAGCATGTCACCAAAGAATTTACAGCTGGCAATTACAAATCTGTCTTCATCGGACAACCAACAGCGATAAAAGTTGTCGAAATTTCTGATCCGTATTTAATACGAGTTGTGGAATATCTCGGGTTAAATATTTTTCAAACCCCCAATTAGGGGACGAAGGGAAACTCATTCTCTCATTCGACCTTGATCTTCCGTTTAATCTTCTTGAACCGCAGCGCGAAAGCGTCCAGCAACCTGAAAAGTCACTCTGACATTTCATCGAAATTAAACTACAATAAAAACTATAACCAAAACGCTGTTTATTTTCCACTTAGTTAAATAAAGAAATTAACCAGACAGGTATCCAAGAACACGTTACAAAATATTGTGAAGTAAATACTTACCACAATTCATAATAGGCTCCTTGCATATTGATTCATCTTTCTAAGAAAATCGAAAGCGACGCTTACAACAATAATTTCATTTACTGACCCGGCAATTAAAATGCTGGCAAAGTTTTCCTGACATTTTATTAATAGGTATAATAGTAAAATTAAAGGGCATTCTAGATCAAAACGACAATCGATTCAAACAATGGTTTTATGATCATAAAAAAACCCAAATATTTCCCCACGGAAATGTGTTGTTTTCCAAAAAAAAAGTAAACCTTGCACTTACATTTATAAAGAACAAATTAAATTTTTTTCTTTTATCTTCTGTTAAACGGAAGTTTTCCCAAATATCATTAATGAAATATAGATAAATATATTAATATACCCTTTTTATTAGTAGCTTGGCAACCAATCATTTATCATTTAAGTAGTACTACTATTCATCAGTAAAAACAATAAATAACGTACGAGTATGTTTAATACTCATCATGAATCTATAAATTTATAATATAGTCCAGCAAGGCGGTCTTCCAAATGAGCAGGGCATGCTGTAAATTCACTGGTAATTACAAAGAAGCAGCGCCTCTCGCGGTCCACGTTCTTGCATAAACGTTCTTTCTACTAGCTACTATTTTCTTTGGGAAAAGGCAAAAATAGTACATCACATTAGTTTTATGCACGGGAGTGTGTGTGAGAGTATGTATGTTTGAGTATATGCGTGAGTATATATCGGGGTCTGTATATGAAAGAATGTGAAAACATAATGTTGAATTGTGATTAGAATGTATAATATGACCTAATTTTATATCTACATACATTTCAACTCCATTGAAATAATATTAAAAGCCAGCAAGAACTCCTCACATTCAGATATGTAAGTATGATGACGTATATTTTTTACTAGTTGCTCACGCAGCACAAATTAACACTCTGATTTCATATTAATCATTTAATTAAATCGTTTCACGCATTTTGGCCCACCAGTTCACTTGCACGACTGTGTATAAACAAAACAATAAGTACATCAATCATGCAACCCCTTTTAACGATCAACGGGTATGTCAAAATGTTAGTGTCACCCTGCACACCTAATGAACCCGTTTAGGACGATATAATTTCTGAACGGTCCAAGTGATATTTTTGAAGAACGAGGGTGTGAGCAAAACAAATATTAATATGCTTAGGGTCTGAAATGGAGGCTCTTAATAGCTATATAGTTGCATGTTGTAATTTAATAAGCGAGTCTCCTACATCTCGCAACATTACATTTTAATTTAATTTAATCGCCTGGTAGACAGTTTTAATGGTCGCTTTTACGTTATCGAAGTCACCCGCAGAGTGACACGCATGTGACACCACATGAAATTTTAATTTTGCATGCTAACTATTTTTCTATAAATATTAAACGTCTTAATTTAAGTTATTTGTTACTGTTAATATTAATATCAAAAATTTGATGCTCCGACATTATCCTCAACATTGTTTGGGATTAATAAAATGAATAAGTTAATTTTCATTAGGCTTTGGGACTAAAACAATATATTATATTACAAATGAAATTGTCTACCACTGAGTTGAAACTCTAATATCTCAAAATGATCATTTGACCAAATTCTGAGAAATACCTAGGCAAAATTAGCACACCACAGCTATGACCAGATTTAAAGACACGTTACGGAGTACACGTTCAACTCGAGCTGGTGATTCTGATCGTTTATTTTAGTTTAAAAGGCGGAGTTAAATTTTTAAATTTACATGGGTGAAAATAGTGATGGAGTCAAAAGTAAAGATTCAAAAATTAGCAATGTGTTAAATACATTTCCAATGAAAACAAGAAGTTTTTCAGTAGGATCTGCAGGAATGTCGAAATCGGAGATTAACAAAATCAATGGAATTTGCGATAATGACCGATAAAAAATAATAAAATCAAAAACCGAAGAATCGTCGAAAGCAAAGTCGAGTCGCGTTGTTGGTGATGCTAAATTAGGGGAAAGGGGTCGAATATCGACCACTTAAGATATAATGTAGGACAAAAACAACACTTTCACAAAACTCTGTTATTTTATGTATTGAACATAAACTTTATTATCCCAAGAACATAATAACACAAACAAATCCTCTGTATATTAATCAGAAAAAAAATATATATAAAAAAAGAAGGTATTGCTGATCGATATTATCCATCCTATAGTCGGCTAATATCGATCATATATGAGGGTACTATGGATCAACGTCTATTGACATGCTTCACACGAATCCAGGTCTTCTGGCCGAGCTACTGCAGAACAGGCAGCGTGAAGCCAATTGCCACATGATCTACACCGTCACCACAGTTCATCTGCTGTACCAGTTTCCACGCATATTGGACACAACTCATTCACTTCCTTAGGCTCCCCATCATGTTGTTTAGGTTTGAACATCTTGATTTGTTTTTAAACTCCTGCTCTTCGTACCGATTTTCCTTTTTGAAATAAATTTCTTGAGGCTTCTTCAACTTTCTTCTTCTCCTTCTTTTCTTCCTTCTCTTCCAAAGATGCCTGCAGCGGAGTGGACGTTAGTATTTGAGATGACTGTTTCTTTCTCTTAGGGCGTGGTTTTTCTGTTAATCCGGGTGTCGGACGAAAGTCTTCAAAAGATGTGCTCTTTAATTGAACGATCTTGTCTCCATCATCGGTTTGCATTATCGTCGAAGACTTCCGTTATTGCTGATGATAAAGAATCACTGGAAGATGTCCTTCGTTGACGTCTCTTTCTCTTCGATCGCGCAAGTGGCTTCTTGTTACAGGCTTCTAGTGGCGGTGTAGCTTGTCGCATATCCATTTCATCATGTCTGCTTGATGGATACGATGGGTCTGGATCTCTACTTGTTCCGGGTTTCAGATCTAAATAAATTGTTTCTTCGGGAAGCTCGCCCAGTTCGTTTGCTTCTGCCTGAATATTGGAATTTGGTTCTTCTGGTATTTCCGTAAACTCTTCTTCTCCAAATAAGTTTCTGTTTAACGGAAAGATCCCCGTATTTTTAAATCCATTCAAACCTTTTTCTTTGGAAGTGATGCGATTGTACGCTTTAGCAAAGAGCTCTGCAATGTCAGTCACCTCAATTTTGTTATAATGATGGGACTTCATATAAACATCACATTCTTTGCTATATGCTGTCTTCAATGAACTGAAAAACGTGACGTCCAGAGGCTGGAGCCGGTGAGAGGTGTGTGGGGGGTAGCGAAACAAGAATGATCCCGTTTTCACGGCAGAACTTACACGACTGCAAGGAGGAGTGTGTGGCGTGGTTGTCCAAAATCACTTAACACGGTATCTTCCGTTGAAGCATTCACATATTGAGCGAAATGCTTCAACCATTCCAGGAATAGAACTTCCGTGATCCATCCTGATTTTGAGCAGCGGTAGATTGAGTCTACGGGTCCATTTTTTTCCAGAGCGTTGTTCATGCGATCGGGTTTAAAAATAAACATGGGAGGCACGAACTCCCCTGCGGCAGTCATACAGCACACAACAATGGTTGTCTGACCCCTTTCGCCACTTGTAATCGCACCCACCTGTTTTCTGCCAAAATTCGATGAGGTTTATGCACTCCACTAATGCCAGTCTTATCCACGCCTCGTAGGAAATTTATATTTTTCAAGGACCAGTTCTAAATGGTCGTAAAATATGTTCACATCCTTTCGATTAAATGCCATTACCCGGTTGAGACTCATAGCTTCAGGCCGCCTCAAAGAAATTCGTTGATATCGAGCTAAAAATCCACGCAGCCAATCCTTACCGCAGCTTTTCTTTTCAACATTAAAATTATGTCGTAAGTCGCAACGGCATATTCGAAAGCTAGTTCTTTGATTTTAGTTGGTGTCAACCCATAGAACATGTTCGACAATTTTAAAATGTGATTGGCCAGCTCTGTTTCCTGGTCGTCATTTAATACTTCCTTCCTAATTTCAATTTCTTGCTAGGATATCTGTTTTTTAATCTGTCGCACAACGTAGCATATGGTACGCCATTCAATTTAGCTGACTTTCTGATGGAGTGTGTCTGTTGATTAACCGCCATGACAGCCCGCTTCACGTCTTCCTCTGTCCATGCAGAGCGATTTGTCTTACGAGAATATTTTTTTGGGCCTCTGCAAAGAATGAAGAACAATGAGGGTAAAATCGATCACAGGCGGGTAATATCGATCATGCTGGCCGATATTACCCGCGAGAGGACGCCATTGCTTCGACATAAACATCTCCTAAACTCAAAGAATTAAAATTTTCGTAAACAGTGTATAGAATACTTTGGGGTACCATGCAGCAAATAGTACTAAAGTAGCTTAGGGTTTTCAAACATCAACAAGCACATACCTTATCCAATGAACCGAAAAAATAACAAAAAAATTGCCCAAAAACTGTTTGTGGCCGTACACACTCGGCGTTGCAATGAAACTGCCCGTTGTCGCTGTTGGTAATTTGCATGTACCTTAAGAGATGGCAGCACTTGTTGTTTCATTTGATGGGTATGTAGGGTTGGGTAAAATTAAGATGATCAATATTAGACGCTGATCGATATTCGACTCCTTTCCCCTACCGGGGACGTTTGATAAATTGGAATTACAGCAAAATGGTACCGTCGAAGCCGATAATGTTGTTAAGCCTAAAAAGAAAGTACTACAAACACCAACTGCGAAAACCAATATTGAAACCAGTAGTAAAACACCGATTATCGAAAAATTGAACCAAATTGACATGGAAATCCATTCAAATAAGAGGCAAAGATCAGAAAGTAGTCCCGAACTATATAAACAAAAGACGGCAATGTGACTTGATGAAAAAAAAATCTAAAGAAAGAAGCTGGAATACCTGAAGAAATAATTTTGCAAATGTTAAGCAATTTGGATACAATTAATGCAATTGCGAAGAAAATACCAAGTGTGTTGTGGTGATCAAGAAAATCTTAAGGAAGCGCATAATAACTTACACAAGCTCTTAACACTGGTAGTTTTTAACTATAGCAAGTTAGAAAAAGAAAACATCATACTCAAAAATCAGGATATCAGATTTGTTTTTAAACTCAAATTTAGGCAGTGATTGTGATGAAAAGGCTAATGAAAGAGAAACCAAAATGTCATATGCAAACATTGCTAGTAAAAATGCTAATAGAGAGTTGACTAATAAAAACAATGTAAAGCAAACAAAGGAAAATGAAAACTGGAAAACCCCAACAACAGTAAAAAAGTATGAAACAGTAATACGCATAGAGAATATCAAGATCCAAAGGACGCTCTTAAATAATTTAAAAATGGCATAAATAACAAAGATGTAGGAAGAGGTTTTAAAATCAGAAACTATAGCCGCAATTCATGAAAATAATCAAATAAAAATTAAGGAATCACAAGAAAACGATCCTATGTTCATGATAATGAAGAATTTGTTAAGGAAATTGAAAGACTAAATAGTGAAATTGTGCAAGAGCTGGGATACAGTATATATAATAAAATAAAAGTTATATGTAAAAAACAGTGTCGAAATCCCACAAAAGAAAACTGGATACTGCAGGCATCCCCAGTTATGTCTAAGTGGTTTCTTAAAAAGGGGAAAATATTTTTTGATTTAGTCATTGTTCATGTACAAGAGCATATAAATCTTGCACTCTGTTTAAGTGTTCAGGCTTTGGTCATGTAACAAAGTACTGTTCCGAAAAAGAACGCTGCCATAAATGTGAGCATATGGGAAAGGATTGTAGCCAACTGTTCAAAACTAAAACTAGAAGATCTAAATCATACAGCTAGATACCAAAATTGCCCTGTATACAAAAGACAATTAAATGCTTATAGATATAAAAAAAGTATATGAATTACCAAGAATTTTTATTGAAAAAGTACACTATAACAAATGAATGTAGAAAAAATCTATTAATAAGTAAAAACAGTCAAAACTCTTCTAAAACCTATAGTTTACTATATCAAAATGTACAATCCTTGGGGAATTCTGTTGAAGGTGTGAACAATATGCTAAAAAATAATCCGGACTGTGTTATAGTAGGTGTTACGGAACATTGGAAAAGTTGTGATGATCTTAAATATCTAGCATTAGACCATTTTATATTAGGAAGTTTCTTTTGTCGAGAGCTTGATGAACATGGTGGTAGTGCGGTGTATGTGCATAAAACAGTGAAATTTAATCCTAGGAACAAAATAAGCCAGGTATCTATAAAAAATGTTTTTGAATGTGCAGCGGTAGAATGTAACCTCAACAGAGAAAAACTATTAGTATTATCTGTGTACAGACCGCCCCAAGGTAATATAGATATATTTTTAAATTGTTTGGAAAATATACTGTCTACGGTTTCCCCTGAAAATAAAAACATTGTTACTATGGGCGATTTTAATATAGAATTATTGAAAAATAATGAGATTCGGATATTTTTGAATCATTAAATTTGAACATATTATACAGTATAATAAACTATTTTTAAGAAACATAAGACGCTAGCCTTTACCCAAGAAATTCGTTAAGACCCTCTCACTTTATTACTCGATATAATAACAATAGATTTTCATTAGTCGGTCCGGTGTCAAGAACTGTTTCAAAGGAGTTTTTCGAATATGACATATTGCTATGACCGAGGCATCTAATCCATAACCCCATGACACTAACCTTATAATGCCGAGGGATACAAACTGATGTCGCCTCTATAAGTGACGTCATTCGTCAAGATAATATCTTAATAACGTTCCCAGATTTGGCAAAATTTATTCCCTAGATAAATGAGCGTATATGTTATATGATTAAGTACTCTAAGGAATTAAAATCAGGGAAGTGGCATTGTGGCTCGGATATATCAAGTTATTGACAAATTATATATTAGATTCTTGAACAGAACTGTATGCTACGCTATGGCAAGTTTAGGAATTGAATATGGCACAAATATTGCAACGAAAAAATAACATAATAACTTACTTTTCGCTATAACAGGTTAAGATATCATTGTGAATCACTCAAACAACTAAAACGATGGTTTTAAATTAAATCACATTGCAGACCTTACTGAATAGTCTGGCGACGGTCATTACAAATAGGTGTGCAATAAATAAACATGTTTTGTCAACAATTTTAAGACAAAATGTAAAAAAGAGAGAAAGAGAAGAGTGAATATATATATA
>JAEQML010064028.1:0-22458 GCA_016904865.1 Pissodes strobi | reverse complement strand
GCGATCGTTTCTGGAGGTCCCCAGGCGTGTTAACAGTACGTCAAATATATTCGGTAATTTGCGGCAAGCTAAAAAATAATTTATTTATTTAGCGTTAACACACTATAGAGCACACTCCAAATGGTGTTACAAAGAATAAAAACAAAAATTGTACAAATACTATTAATCTAAGCGTACAAAATTAGGACTAAAAATAAAGCTGAACCAAAGAAAATAATAGCTACGCAATAGAAGAATTATCCAATGTAAAGCGAAAGACCCCTCCGATGGAGCCAGACTTTTCTAAGCCTGGCTCCTTTCTTGGAAATCCGCATACAATGTTGCAAAAGATTCATAGAAGCCGCGCGACTGCCGAGTGCCGCGAGAATTTCCACGAATTTGTTGTTCAATGGAAAGGCCGGATGGCACACGTTGAAGCGCGCGCTCGTCGAAAATGTAGTTATTAATTTACTTTCTTTGTTAGCTTGCGTAAGCGGAGAGTTGAATAGGTGATATTATTCTTTCTAATTTTTATTATAAAATTATAATTATATAGGTACTGATACCCCGAAACATGTCAGGGAATGTATGCCAGTATTTTAACTGTCGTGCTAGTCGAAGAGATGACAAAATTAAAATGTTTGGGTTTCCATATAAAAACGAAGAAATTTGTAAAAAATGGGTAGTTAATTCCGGTTAAGTACCTATGTAATATCATACACATGAGAATGCATAATTTAAAAAATATATAGCTGCTTTTTTGGGTCGCATATTTTATGATTTTATGATAAAAAACACCTAATTTGTTCGTTCTAATTTTGCTGTTGCCTAAATAAAAGCGTTTTGAATAGAGATATTGTTACATTCTTTATCGTTACCTCTTTAATTAGGGAAATATATTTTTTGATTACATTAACGGAGCATATAAAAATAATTTTATATTTGTCTTAAAAGAGCAGGGCATCTGCCACTTTTAGAGTTCATTAATTACTTGCTTTTTACTTCGCTTTTTTGTCTAACTTAAATTTTTGCATTTGGACATGATGTTCTTTGGATGGGTGTTTTGCTACTTTTGTGTAGAAAGTAACGATATGATTTCGTAGGAAAGAATAATTTTCCTACGATTGCATTAAAAAAATATCAATTTCGCACTCTTTTGTTGAAAGATTAATTAGATATGTCCTAAAAGTTTAAAATCTCTGTCACTTTCCCGAACAAAATGGCGTCCTACCAGATTTATAAATCTTATAATGGGTTCCATAACCCGAAAAAATATTTAAATTGTCATTTTGTGATTACTAAAAAAAATACACATTGAGACCTTCATGAAGTTAATTTTTTTATTTTTTTTTATTTTTCTGGAATTGAATCGTTTAGTCTTTGATGCTGAAGTGTACTTAAACTCGAGCTTTATTTTATTAGTTTAGTTTAGTATTCAGTTGCGAAAAATTCGATTTTTGTTTGTGTTTGCGTATGTAGATAGTTGAAGTAAATCATTACCAACAGTTTTATTTTATGGATAAAGTATTCTTTCTTTGAGTTTATTTAATACCCATTTTTAATTATACCCTTGTTTCGTTATTTAAATAATTGTTCGAGACTGGTCATTTTAGGAAACACAAGTTTGCTTGGTTTAGACGCTGAGACACTTAAAAAGATACATATTTGTGACAAACATTTTACTAACCAAGACTACAAATCGGAAAAAGCATTATTTAGAACCTAACGCCGGAAGTTCAACGAGAATTAAAGAAAACGTATTCAGGGCGCGAACATGATCTTCTCTCACTCAGTCCCACCACAGACGAGTTTGCCACGAAACGACCTAGGTTCGACAGTGGTTTAGACCACGAAAACGAAAGAGTTATCGATGATATTACTCAAATGCCTGATACCCAAGTGACACCAAGAAAAATCTAATTAAAAAAACATATTAAATTTATGTCTTCAAAAGTAAAAAAGATGTCATATACGAATTAATATTTTAACGCAAAAAAAAATAGACAAAACAAATTAATAACCCTGCTACCCTTTTTATATAATTTTTCGAATTTTGCTAAAAAAAAATTTTAATGCAGTTACGAGGTCGGTCAAGAAAAATTTGGAATCTCCAAGAAAAACAAATTTCCATTTCTTTGTTTTATAAATCGCCATCAGCATATCAGTTTTTGAGAAGAAACAGAATTGGCCTTCCATCAGTCTCTACAATCCGAAGGTGGATTGGCCAAAATTTGTTTAAAACGGGGTTCGATGAAGGCATTAAAGGACACTTAAAATTACGATGTGCGGCTGTGACAAAGAACGAAAAGAAATGTGCACTCGCTTTTGATCAAATGAGTATTAAAGAATTAATTGAGTATAACAGAAAACTTGACTTAGTAAATGGTTTTGCGGATTTGGGGCCATTAGGGAGGGCGTCAAAAAGTGCAACACATGCACTAGTATTTTGAATAAGAGGTCTTTTTAAAAATTGGAAAATTCCCATATCATATTATTTTTGTCATGGATCTATTCGGCAAAACAATCTTAAAACACTAATTGAAGATAATTTAACATCTCTTATTGATATAGGTATAATTCCAAAATTAGTGGTGTGTGACCAAGGAAGCAAGAATAGGGGTGCATTTAAGCTTTTAGGAGTCACCAAAGAAAATCCATTTTTGAATGTAAAGAATTTTAAAATATTTGCAATATTTGATGTGCCCAATCTTTTCAAAAGTATTCGTAATAATTTAATGACCGGTTGTTTTAAACTCCAAGAAAAATCATAAGATTTGATGTTATTAAAAATAACTGAAAAAAATTAATTAATTAACCCTAACTGTTTTGAAAAAATGTCTTGTAGATTGGCACTTTAATTATTATCAAAAACCATGGCCGCTGCAATTAAAACGTGCATTAGTAATCGGCAAAAAGATGATAATTACGGCACACCAACAGCTGATTTTGTTTTATTTTTAAATAATGTATGTACTATGTACTTAAAAAAAGGATTTATATCAATATCCAAATGTTTGACGTATTCCATATACACTAGTGAACCTTAGTGCTAAAACTTACCCATCCCCGTTGGAGAGGCGGGTAATAAGAATTTTCATAATAACATTATTTTATCATCACAAATAATAATAACACCAATATAAAACAAAATTGAAGATTATTGTTACACTATTTTGAATCCCAATACCATAATGCGCAACATAGTTTTCAGGTTGGTTTGGATTTTATAACATTGTATGACCTACATTATATAATACACTTTATGCTAATATAGACCTCCTGGCCACGCAGAATGTGTTGCACCATCCATTTCACCAGCAAGCTGATTATCGCGTAACAGGTGATGGTTTGTACCCCCAATGCTTGCCCCGCACAAACATTTAGCTACCTGGTTTGCACCTCCACAATCATCGATCGCGTATGGGTGTCCATTGGGACATTTGTACCAATGTCCCTGTTTAAAGTTCATGGCTTTCACTATCTCTAGGCGCAAAAAGATGATAATTACGGCTCACCAACAGCTGATTTTGTTTTATTTTTAAATAATTTGTTTGGTGCCCTTAATAGTGATAAGCTATATATAGCAGAAACCCCTACCGGTGCGGTCTAAATGAAAAATAAAACTGCAAAGTTATTAATATTCTAAAAAAAGGAAGAGAAGTCTTTAAATCAATAACTAAAATAACCACCTCTATCAGTGCTAAAAAAGACTTCAAAGAAACAAGACCGCCGTGCTTTGATGGGATTGTACAAAGTAATTATGGAATATTTCAACTCTTTAAAAGCGAAAAAATGATAACAATAATTTTATTTTGACGAAACGGTTAAACCAAGACTTCTTGTTTCTGTAATTAGACAACGAGGTGGGTGGAACTTGAATCCTTGCGCAAAGTCTTTTCGACAGTCATTTCGAATTCAAACAATGACAGGATTAATTAGGCCCTCTAAATCTTCAAACTGTCAGGAGGACAAAGATGAGCCTATTTTGTTTACATCGTTATTAAATAATAACACTCAAAACGACGCCGGCGCTGTTATTAACGAAGATTTAGATGACTCATTAAAAGATGATCATTTAGACATCGAAATAATTAGCAGTTCTGAGTCTGGTTTAAAGGTCTCTCAGAATACTTCTCAGAGTACCTCTCAATCCTATAGAGCCAACACAAGCACATTAGAAGAAGGGGCAGTAACTTACTATGAATGATATCTTATTAAAAAGGTTAAAGACAAGTTTAACCTCACTGCTTTATAGTCTCTCCCTCTAATGAGAATAAAACCGAAATGTCAAATTTAAAGCAAACCATTCTTTTTCATAAAAATTACGGTGGGGATAATAAAATGGCTTTGGTAGTTCCATCAGAAGAAACAGCATTGTTTGTTCACCGTGCCTATTTGCTCATAAAACCCTATTTCGATACCTAATTATAAAGATCGGGAATTCATTGGTTTGAAAAATATGATTGTAAGCAAATCCTTGCGCTGGCTAGGTTGCAAACATAATCCTTGCTATATGCATAAGATATTTTTTATTGAGCATCTCGTTAAAACCAATTTATTTAAATTTTGCAAGGTGCATATTTCCCCCAAGAAAAAGTTTGTTCAAAAAATTAAAAATTAAAAAAAACCAGTAAATGATATTTTAGTGCTTATTAAAGTGGTGGTGACATGTTTTGACCCAAAACTTTATACACCACCATGTCTTTTTAAACGATATTCATTTAGCTCAAGATTAGAAGGATGAAATAGATTTTGAGGCAGTTTTTGTGAAAGATTTTCGGTGATATTACAATAAATACATGCCCTTTTAAGAAGGCACAATGAGGAAGTTTCCTGAAAAATTAAACTGATTATTCTTCATTGCAAACTATAGAACAGTGAAAAAAAATCGGTACGTATTTTTTAATTTCCTTTAAAGTTGATTATTACGAGAGCTATGCCAATTTTTAGTTTTGTATATATAGGTATACTAAGCATGGTGCGACGCAGTGTTACCAGATCTACTATTTTTATAGTAGATCTACTATTTTTGACCTTTGGCTATTATTCTACTTTCTTAAAGGTAAATTCTACTATTATTTAGAGAAAAACAGAATACTTGAATAAATATCCTAAAACTACAAGAAAAAATTAAAAAATTAAACAGAAATCTTAAAATTCTAACATAACATCTTAATTAATTTTGTGAAGTGGAATTACGTTGCTATTTTTAAGCAGTTTTAAAAGATGGCACCCCCACCACTAGTTCTATATATACATATAAGGGATTCACCGGCTCGTTCTTTGAATCGTTTAAATGTCATTAGCATTTTACTTACGACTTGTCACTTGTGTGTGTGTGTCGGCGTGTTTACTCAAACCCGACTGAATAACAGGTGTTATTAGTTTACTGTTAGTGGTATTAGTTCTGCTTTACTTCAGTTTTACCATGAATAGGTATGTTTTTTTTTAAAGCTAGACAGTGAATTTGTAATCTACTATTTTTTAATCAATCTATTATTTTTTTTACATCAATCTACTACCTAATACCTAACTGTAAAACTGATATGGCAACACTGGTGCGACGTAACAATTCATGTGTATGACGTCGTAAGCACATTTCAAGGCGTTGTATCTGCCTCATTTTTCGACTTATGAAAAAAAATAAAAAACACGTGTCCATTTATTTTTCATGGGCTATCGAAATAAGCAATAAAAAAAATTGATGAAGCTTCCTCATTATCGGTCCTTAAAAGGGCATGCATCCTAATACCCTGGAAAGCCTTTCACAGAATAAAACACAATTTCCATTGTGATGTGCATGCGCGCAGCGGTCAAAATTTTATCTTTTTCCTTTTTATGCCTTAAAAGGGTATGGTGTACCTATAAAGTCGTGAACCAAAACTTGTCACCACGATTCAGTATTCTATGGACTTATCCTGAATAATAAAGAAGATACATTCTTTCATTGAACGCTTTCAGAGGACGTAACTCTTGTGGAACCCTTGATTAAAATGTAAAATCAATATAACATCTGCCAAAACTATTTGGTATGTTCATAATAATCCTCTTGGCGTTCCACGACAGTTACGCCAGTTGAATGTGTCGTTGTTTTATATTTAATACCTTAAGTCAAAACAGGTTCAATATTTTGCGTTTAATCTCCAACTCCCAAGATATAATGCCATCGTAGTGAACTCAATTTATGCCATCGTCACCAAAGCTGCGTTTTTGCTCTCAAGTATGTATATCTAGGTAAACTCAGAATAGCAAAAAAAAAATCATACAAAAAGAGTAGAACATTCATATATTGTTTCATATATCTGTCAATTAAGTATTGGTTTTCATCCCTCTACCAACGATACATTAACAAATACTAGATAAGGTCAGGGTATTTGTGTTTTTTTTTCTTAAATTATTTTAATTGAAAATTCTCTGGATCCTTGGGAATACAAATTTTAAAAGCTCTTGTATGTCTGTCTCAAGGTCTGTCTATTTCAAAATGGTAATCGTTTAATGATGATAAATAATAGTCACCAGTTCAATTTTGTCTCAACATCCTGTATATTCCCAAATGTTTATGACGGGTTTTGTTTTACTGCAAAAAAGGCGAAATTTTTTCTAACGTTCATTATTATTTGATTTTTTTTAATCCCTATAACCACATTTCAATATTCATTACCCTAAAAACCTTATATTTCTTGGTGTCATTTAGGAAAGAAGGTTATAGCTACTTACGTAGGTAATTTTATCATGTGAGAAGTTATTAAATTGAGTTTATCTAAAGTATGTTGTTGTTATAACGGATTGTGTTCAATCTTTATTATTCGTTAAAATCATCAGTTGACTATTTTATTTAACCGAAATTATTTCAACTTTCTATGTTTGTACCTTTTTTATGTTAAGGTGTCATTTTTCTCCTATTGCGCACGACTGTACCAGGTACCCTTAGCATTAATAGTTATTTGCTTGTTTTGTTTTATTTCAATTTTATATGTTAATATTTTTTGATACTGAAATATTTGGATAAAATATACCTCTATCTCTTTACCTAATGTTTCATTTAAATGTATCGAACCCAAGCTAAAGAATAGGATTCTTCATAAACTATAAACTGAGAACTTTTTTTTTATCAAAGTCTGATAAAAAAAAATTAAAGAGCGCTAAAAAAATAAAACTACTTATGGCTATAAAACTACCAATTTAAAAATGATTTCATTATTTATATTAACTAAAAGAATACGCTACATAAAAAAGGTCATTTGTAAAATGAACATTCAATTAAATTAAAAACACGGCATTTAAAAATCGTAATAAATAACATTTCAATTTTTAAATTATTTTCGAAAATGTTAAGCTTTATTTCTTCGACACGTCTAACATTTTTATTTAAACCAAGCTCTTGCCGCCGGTGTTTAGTCGGCCGTCGGTGAGGCGGCAACGCCGCGGCCCGTATTTCGACGCTTTCAGTGCGAGATTTAATTTATTCGTAAACAGAGCAGCAAATTTCGGAGGTCCCGCACTCTGGCGGAAATTCGTTAAAAGCTCGTTATGCGTTTTCTATTGCGTAGCTATTATTTTCTTTTGCTGAACTGAACTAAAATTGGTCATAAAACAATGAAGGAAAGTGAAAAAAATTAAAATATTAAATATTAAAACAATAAAATACAGGCGGAACCGACAAGGGAGCTGCCCCTGATTCAAATACTAATGTTAGGTAGGTGCCGCTGCTTTAAATATAACTGATCAATTCTCTAATTTGCATACTGTAATTAACGAGATTAACTCGTTCGTGAATATCTCGGAATTGTTCTTTGCATTGGACGAATTCTGTTCAATGCTAAAATCGTGCAACGGAGACAGAGTTCGTGTGATGCAGGGAACAATTTAGTTCTTTCCACAGAGATATTTAAGTAAAACATATAACTGATGACTTGATTTTCAATGTATGTCATAAATGTTCTATCATGGAATTGTAACGGTATTAGACAGAAAATCGGAGAATTCAAGCATTTTTTGTATAATTCCAACTTTCAGGTAATTTTTCTGCTCGAAACTTTTTTGTCACAAGACTTTTTGCTCAAAGTCCGTGGATAAACGGTGGAGCGATATGATAGGCCGATCCGTGGAGGGGGAGTGGCCTGCCTGGTGCATAGGTCGCTGAGGTAAAAAAGGAAAAATCGTATAAATTCTCGCATAGAACATGTAGCCATCGAGTTAGACGGCGGCCTGTGCATCAGCGGCGGTTACGCTCCACCACCTATGCGCCTCACGCAAGAAGATTACTCTGCATTTCTTGTACCTGGTAAAAAGTCACTTCTGATTGGCGACTTCAATGCCAAACATGTAGAGTTTGGTGACAGGCAGACTACATATAAGGGCACCGTACTGAGTAACTTTTTAGAAAACAACCTGGAAATCCAGTATCACAGAACAAGATTTCCCACCTTTCACAGTGGAAACACGTCTTCGTTCCTGGATGTAGCGATGACCCGAGGGATGGCAGGAGCAACGTCGCCTAGAGTTATCAGCAACTTTAACTCGGATCACCTGCCAATTAAGAGGAGCCTAGTTAGCGCAAGGCGGCCGGAAGCCTATGGGAAATTTATATCCTATAAAAATCTTGATTGGCGGGTGTTTCGACAGAGGCTGGATGAGACAACTGTCATCCCAAGGCAAATCGAAACCAGCCAGGAACTTAAGGCGGAGGTTGACACATTAACCCGCAATATCCAGCGCGTCAGAGACGCCTTATGTCCGGTAGTTAGGAGGAAACTATTCATGGAAACTCTTCCTAACGAAATCCTTGACCTCATCAGTTTCCGGAATCGAATTCGTCGCAGATGGCAGAGAAATCGCGCTGCAATTGACAGAGTCAGGGTCAATGCTTTGACGGATCAGATTAGGGTGAATATCCGCAATCACAGAGAGGCGGCATGGATGAAGTTCGTTAACGAGCTCGGCACGGAGGACGGTTCCCTGTGGAACCTTGCAAGGCAGGTTAGGGGAGGCCCGGTCGAAATTCCCGCCATTTCTCATAATGGCGAGGAGATCCTCTCGTTCGCCGAGGACTGCCCATATCGCAGACTTGAGTCGCGATTCGGCCATCAGACCCAAGCATGGCCCCATACATCGCAAAACCTCAATCTTCTTTCTGGAGTCACGGCCGCCAGAATAATGGACTTTCCTGTCATCCCTCATCCCTTAAAACCTATCCCTACTCACCCCTCCCGTGCCCCGGGTGTTGTCAAGAAACTGACAAATACCAGGAGCACAGAAGTTTACCCGAAATCAATGTGACACGGCTGCCCAAGGCAGGCCCCCTCCACCTCGCTAAAAGCGTGGTGGGCGGGGCTTGCTAAGGGATCTGGCCGAGCTATAAAGGCTCACTTGTCACCTAAATCGTGCAGTATAAATGCTGCTCTTGAGTCGCCTCCATGCTCCCCTGTTCCGGCAGACGAAGTATGGTTTAGCAAGCCGGGAATATGTCTGATACTAAGTTACAAATCACATCTCATTGAGGCTAGATCACTAGCTTCCCACCTTTTACTTTGTGTGTATGAATATGAACGTTGTGTATACGTAGCGTGAAAGACCAAAGAATCGTGAAATTGGGTTTTTCCTATTGTTCTCCCCATGTTGTTACCCCTCACTAATCCCCACCCCGAAAAATAAGTCATCAGTTCTATTGTCATCCATGTTGTAAGGTCCAAACTCAAAACTCCTGAAAGGCACAGCGCCTAAGTAGGATCCGTTATATATAATTGAAGTGGTACCTATCTACTAGCAGAAATAGAGCTAGGGCAGTACAACGGCCCACTTTCTGTGAGTGATGCATGCTGGGGGGCCTCAGAGGCGCCTACCGGGCGTTCGTTGCCCATTAGCGCGCATATACTTAGGTTAGGATAGCTGTATATAGTAGATTTGGTGTATATAACTATGTAATTACCTGTAATATAATGATGTTGCTTGCTTGCTCCACATGATTTCTGTAAAAGGGCGCCCACACAATGCAATAGTACTCTAGATGACTTCGAAATAGACCAAATAGAGTTTTATACACTTCAGTATTTGCGAAATCCCAACAATGTGAATGTGAAGATGTGATTAATGTGGTCTTTTAATCTTTGTGTCAAAAATGACTCGCAAATCATTGGTTAAATCTACCCTAGATATAAGTGCGTTGTTAATAGCATAAGCATGCATAATTGGTTTTGATTTTGCATTTTGAGATTTAGTTTCATTCGGTTAATATCACACCACCTGATTAAATGGTCTATGTCCTCTTGCTGCAAACAGTAGGCCCCGTTTCACACGAGTCCGACATCGGACATCCGACGTCGGATATCCGGTTATTTCTAATTTACGCACCTCTCCGACTGCCCGACAAACATGTGAAAGCTTTCATCTTTCATTTAATGTTACGTACCTCGCGATCGGATATCCGATGCCGGATGATCTTATCCGGCATGTGTGAAAGGGCACCGGCACTTACTCATATGCGATACCTTAGAGAATATTTTTACGTCGTCCGCGTATAGAAGTGAGTTATTAAGAACAGTACAAAGATCGTTAACAAACAAAAGGTATAAGTTTGGGCCCAAAAGAGATCCTTGGGACACACCAAAATCTTGGAAAGCAGCCTACTAACCCTTACAGTAATCGATGACAATAAAGGATCTATAACTCCATAAGATTGTTATGGTCTACTCTATCGAATGCTTTTGTAAAATCAAAATAGATCGAGTCAACCTGGAAACCAGAATTCACCGCTTCCCAAGAAATCAGAGTAGCGACAGAAATTTGTCCGACATGAATAACCCCACAAGAAATCCGTGCTGTTATTGCGAAAACAAGAAGCCCATCGACACTTTAATAGTCTCAAGAACCTTGGCCGTACAGTCCACTTCAGAAATCGGTCGATAGTTACAGACGTCGCTCGATCATCATTTTTAAGGATATGAGTAACATGAGCGGTCTTCCAAATGCTACGAAAGCAACCAAGATTTAGAGACAGCTGAAAAAGTGGAATAACAAGAGTTAGGCTTCCTGAAAACCATGGAGCTGTCAATATTTATACTACAGAGGTTCATGGAGTCACGGCTAATGTAAACGGACTAATAGAAATCAGCAAAAGAGTCAGCAATGAGCTCACGGTCGCTTAACTATACATTATTGTATTTACACCTTTTGGGATATCTGAATACACCGCGGTTCGTCTTGATTTATTAAGATATTATTTTGGGTAGAATGGATAAAAGAATTAATTATAATATTCATTTATTGACACCTTGGATCGAGAACGCAGGAAGTCGTATTTGCCTTCATATGCCGGTCGCTGGGTGGGTCTATATTTCGTAAGGGCCTTGTTTATATTTTTTAAATATATAATTGTCTTAGCTAAGAAATATTGAGGGTATTTTATGAAATAATCTATTTTTCTTGGAATATATGAGTGAAATGGTATAACCAAGAGAGTGTAAAACATGTCAGTGGCATCGTTGACATTGGCACATATTAAAACACTCCAATTTATATGCTCAAGAGTAATTTAGGCAATCGTAATCTCCTTTAGAAAAATTGAATTTGTGTAAATGCAGCTCCCATGCGAGCCCGCCTACATTATCAACAAATAGTCTGAAATGTAAATCTAGGTCATGACAATCAACATTTGTCAGCGGAAAATCGTCTCTTGATACTAAAATAATCGAGCAATTGGAAGATACTAAATCTAATATTACATTATTCCAGTTACAAACGTTGTTGCACTGGATCAAATCATAAGAGCAAACACAATCGTACAAAATGTATTTTGTAAAGTTAGGTAGATTAAAATCACTCAATAACACCATCTTAGAGGAATGAAAAGAATCGAGAACACAGCCTACAGAGAAATCGTAATGCTCATAAACTGGTGCTCCAGACGAAGGAGGAGTAAACACTGCGCCAAAAATGTAGTGAGCACCATTGATGCAGACAGCAACCCACCTGTTCCACATCACTACCAGGCACTAAACAGTATATGAAAGACCGCTCAACAACAATCAGTCCGCCACCACTAGTTTGGGTTAGTAGTTTCACGGTGTCGGTCATTTCTACATACAACATAATTCGTGGGAAACAGCTCAGCAGTCTGACCCATCGTGGAGCCACGTTTCAGTAATGACAATAATATCATGATCGCAATTTACAACTTCTCGCTTAAACATCACCGTTTTAGTTCTTAAACCACGAGCGCTTTGATACGATATCGACACAAACTGTCGGGACCGAACGGCTACTCTGTGTAGTGATTATGATCTGCTCCACGTTTTGGCCGGGGCCAATATTAGCTCATCTAATAAAGAGCGAACTGAGAAGTGGCCTGTGGGTGAGAGCTTCGGAAAGAGAGGGATATCCTATGGAGAATTGTTGGTACTTTTGGGTACCGGTGATCGAGTATTCCAAGTATATTGTGAAGGTGCTGTTCGAAAGAGATGGATTGATACTTTCGGGTACAAGTAATCGGGTTTTCCGAGTATATGTGAATACGCTGCTGGAAAGAGCTGGATTGTTGCCTGTTCGGTCATAAGACGCCTTGGATTAATTGAACATATATGCTCTATGATATCTGCCCTCTAGTGGGTTGTTTCACAACCCTTTCCTGAACTGTCAGCTGGATCCATGCGAAGAAATTGGCAGTCTGACTTAGTGTCATGCAGTGTCATTTTCATTGATAAACCAATTCCGTAGATAGAAAGGTGAAATGCACTCCCAGTCATAAGAAGGCCCAACAATAATGAGGTTTGTGTGCAGCTAGTTCGTTCCCGAGAGTCTGAGTGAAAGCCCGGCTAGGAAGCTTCAAATCAGAGCGTTCTCATAACATTAGAAGAGTACCATCATAATTGTCTTTTAGAAATTTTTACTTAGTGTTAGTTACGATACCGTTATCCATGAATGGTTTCCACGAATATTGTCAGTTAATATCGAAAGCGCTGCTGATCTTCCTCTTAATAGGGAAAACCATTCCCAGCAGGTTATATTTGTTTTCAATCATGAGAAGTTGTTGTCTTCTTTTCAGGGTTGTCATTCCTTGGATAGACCCATGAAAGCATCCGCTTCCATAGTGTTAGCTATTTGTTTCGTACGGTTCGGCTGTTAGCACTGTGTTTAGTTTAAGGTGGACTCTGTAACTCAAAGTTTAGGCACCAGTTTAATTTGGTTTGAGCAGAGAAATGTTCCACTGTGACCCCTGCCTTCTTTTGACCATAAGATGTTTCGGCATTAACAGGAATTGTCCGTTCTGCGGCAACTTGGGTTGGTGTGCCATCTTAGTGTATACGCTAGCTCCGAGAAATCTGGCCTGTTTCCATGCCATAGAGAACGCCCTTAAGGATCTGCTGTTCATCCGTCTGGGATTGCATGACCATTTCCTCCGTTTGTTTCCTGACTTCTAGATATCGTGTATGTCTGAGTTTGAGCAGTTCGTATATTCGTACTGGTTTGAGTTTCCGTGGTAGTAAAATTGATAGTTGTAAAACTTCAATTAACCTATCTCGTTCTTCAACTCTGTTCTGCAGTTCCAATGTTTGAAGTCTATAAGAATTAATTTCATTTAGAAGTCGAATCTCCATTTCTTTGGCGTCATCGTGTGTTGGATTCGAATTTCATGATTCATATTTTCGTACGAAAAGCGATGATTAAAGGAAATTTGATATTTTTGAAAATTTCCTTCAACTTCCTCCCCACGTGGTAGTTATAACACGGCGACCAGATAACACTCCAGTATTCAAGAATACTATGTACTGGACGACAGTACAGTGTGAGTAAGGTTTTCGTAACTTGGAGTTTCTATGTGTTGCGTCTCATGAAGCCGAGTATACTAAAGTTTCTAGCAACTATACTGTCGATACGAGATGAAATGTGAATTTACAATCAAAGATAGCTACAAGGCCGTTGTAGGTAGTGACTGGCTTCGGTTTCTGGTGGTTAATAAAATACTCGATGCCAAATGACTAGATTTTTGAAAATTTTCACGACTTTTCTACAAGTTTGCAGGTTACTGCTAGAGTTCATCCGGTAGAAAAAATGAAGCATACAATAAAAATAAAGTAGATGGAAAGCATTTAGCGGCGTCACTTACGAAGAAAAAAACTATTGGACCCATGTGCGATCCTTGAGATACACCAGATAGGATTATCAATCTCGCGTGACACAGCTCCTCCCACAGCAACACACTGTTGGCGATCTCTCAAATTGGATTCTGTCATTAGCAACATTGGGTCAGCAATCTCTATTCTAGACAGCTTCGCCACCAAAAGCCTGTGACATACGCTGCCAAAAGTCTTCAAAGGATTGGCGCAAACAACATCGTTGAGATTCGTAGTAGTTGATCGGCTCTGGTAAAAACCAGTGTTTTTCATCACCGATATACAGGTTATACGAATCCAAGATCTCAGAAATAAGAGTTTTCCATAGACTTCGGGATAGTTGACAACATGGAAATTCCTCTATAGCTAGCAATATGCTGTCTACCTTCTAAAAGGTGTTGACCCTTTCCAGCAACCAGGAAACTGACCCATATCAAATGTGATTTGAAATATTTTTCGTAATGATGTATGACAATATCTGCTCAATAGAATAAAAGGAAAGCGTTCGGGACCAACATTCTTATTAATATCCAGTTTTTTAGCTTTGTTTCGATTTCATTCTCCTGAAAACTGCAGGTAGATGGTGCGGAAATGAACGGTATATGCGAAGCATCTAAAGATCACAAGATGGAAGTGGAATGCGAAATCATCAGAAATGGTTTAACTTTCATCAAATATCTTGGTCAAAAGTAGCAGAAATTCCAGAGTCCTTTCCCAGAGCAGAGGGTGGGATTTTGATGTTCCACGATGCTTGATGAAAATGGCGGTGGATTAATCAAGATGACGTCGAATGATGGAAGGTGTGAAAGCACGTCCGACGAAAGAGTCAAGTTAATATATTGTCAGGCAAAAACAACAAATGTAAAAACACGAAGTGCTGACCGCCAAAAACACACTTCTGAAGCGACTCTTGAAGGAATTAGAAAGCAAAAATATGTTGCTATAAGACCATTGCCGGCTATTGAAGGACAAAACAGATAACCTGGAAGAAAAAATTGGATCACAAAACGTGAAGAATAGGAACGTAAATGCAAAAATGAGCACAAAAATAGACGTTTGCCAAAAAAGTCACAAACTGCAGCAGATGATGTAGCAACACCGCCTAGAGAAGTCCGTCAGAAGGAAAACAACGACAAACGACGTGATAGGGGCGATAGTGATGATGGCTCGGATATTGATGGCTTTGAGAAACAAACGAAACGGGGCAGGAAAGGCAACGAAAATGTTAGTGTTGATGCTCCCAACAACTTGGTCTAATAATATGCCGACCAAATTTACAGATCCAAATAAAAAAATGGAAAGATAACATAAAGAAAAGCAACGTCTACAGGTAGACGAGAACCAGAGATGTAACAACATACCTCGAACCTACAAGAACGCCAAACCACGACAAAAAAGTGTGGGTATTTTTATCAAAAGCCAAAACTACGGTGACTGAGAAAATAGTTAAACAACTGTTAAGCACTATATAGCGAAGAATGCCAATATAGACGTAGGTTAGTGCAAAGCTTTGTAAAATCACACGCTCGCAAACTAATCACCTGTTTTATGGGTTTAGTCATTATGAACTTAAAAGAAACAGTTTATGGTGCAAACTTTTGGTCGGCTGCAGTAAGCTCCTACCGTTTTAATTTCTCATTGTGGCGTAATTTTTTAGACCCGAAACAGTAAAATTAACATGCAACGAGAAACTAACGAGTCCCGAGATTAGTGTGTAACACTCCGATTTTGCCGGTGTCAAATATTTTAAAAATCTCATTTATATGCCGCATTTGGAAAAAAAATGCTGTATTTTGCACTCATCGGTTTATTAATTCTAAATTTATTGATTCGATTTGCTGTTAATTAGCTTGAAATTGCCGCTTTTCTTAATGTAAAATAACTCTTTTCTAAGTATAGGTTAACGATATACTTGTATTAGCTTTTATAACACGTTGTGACTATATTTATTTCAGTTGACAAGCGTAGCACATTGTTATTAAGATAGCTTAGCTTGATTTATATTACATTACCGCAGAACGGTCAACGAACCGATTTATATTTCTTAAGAATTCTGTTAGTGAAGCCTGCTGCATTTGTTTTAATTTTGTTGGCATATTTCATAACCTTTTGGGAACCCCTTGGTTGCTGACCTCCAATCGCCGGCCGCTATTTCTGAAGATCGTTAGATCGTTCTAGGACCTCTGCTTTTAAATATATTCACACGGCAGGTTGTATAGTTTTTGTAGGGTTCGTTTCGAATATAGAGCGGTGCGATCCATCCGTGATTGCCGCTCTCGATTTGGATTTTTAACGGTTTATCATTTTCGTAGGAGTATTTCCTAGCATTTCTTGAAAAATGTAATTTTAGCTCACTATTTGTGGCTTCCGCCGTCTTTTATCATCCTAATAAACTAGAACTAAGGCGTTTAATATCTTAGAACTATTCCTCGTATCGAATTATTAGACATTTTCTCCGTCCGACAATTCCCCCCCCCCCCCTTAATCCCGTAGAAGTAAAAAAGACAAATCTACTGAAAACTGAGGATTTGGCTCTTTTAAAATACCTATCGAGGTGAAGAGAAGGTTTGCTGATTGTGCAGTCGTAGAGACTCAACATTTTATTGTGATTTAATTATACCCTTTGTTTGGAGATATATTGTGTTGATTTTCTATTTGTGTTTTGACACGACCGATTAATCGGGATCTAAATACTGCTGTATTGGGTAAGCATCTTTTTCTGGAATTAATTTTTTCCTATTGTTTGTGAAGCGCGTGGCCGCCATGACGCTGTTTTTTTTTTCCTAATTTCTAGAGGCTTTCCACGTTCGTCATATGAGACCGAGACAGTCGAATCTCCCATAGTAGCTCTCACACACGATCCAGGTAATTATTGTTACAGTTTTTTTTTTGCCTAAATTAATGATTTAATTGCTTTATCTGTGTTAACCTTTTTGTGCATGGTCCGCCATTTGCTTTTGCGTCCCATATGTTATCTTATCTACTCCATTTTATTTAATACGAATTTTTATTAATGTAACTTTAATTTTGATCGTATGGGGAAGTTTATATTTCTTTTAGGAGTGATTCATACCTATCTTTTTTATATTCAAGTTGTCTGAACCTTAGTATCTCTTTTATTTGCTGATGGTCATTGCAAATCCATGTTTTTTTTTTCTGGGGGAATTTGTTTTATAAAGAAGATATATTTATGCTATGGTTTTTATTAAAGTAAGGGGACTTTGTCTAATGCGCACTGGGTTATTTCAGGGTTTTACTGAAGGGCCACAACTTTTACTGGAGGGCCACAACTTTTACCAGCAGGCCACTACTTTTACCTGCAGGCTGGAACCTCCTTTTTCTAGTGGGTTGGAAGCAGGCTTTACCAGCAGGAATTATCAGCCAATCTCGACGCCGAGCTATCGAGACCTCGGCTAGATCTTCCCCTGGGGACCATCGAGAGGCAGTACCTGAGGTACCTCCACCAGAGTTCGACAACCGGATTTGGGGTATTGTACAAAAGTTTTATCTTCCATTAATTCGTTTGTTTATCTGTTAAATACAATCGCTCTTAGTTTTCCTTTTTTAATATAACTCAAAGATTGACCGCCAAGCTCTGAGACAGCTCATTAATTTTATTTTCATTTGTTCACTGGTTTATCGGACCATTATTCTAATTTTATTATTTTAATTAATTTATCGAGTCATTTGATTTAATTATTGTGGCCGTTCATTGATACATATTATTATTGCTACATTTAAAATCGGTGCAGCTATTAGCGCACGCATACCTAGTTGTAATTAGCTTAGTTAACATCAAAGTGATCACTTCGGTAGTATTTAGTGCATTTAGTTGTAAAGCATACAGAACCGAGTATTAACACCAGAATTGGTCTCTGTACAATCACCATGTCGTACATATTAGTAGTTAAATTTAATAGTCATTTGACATTCTTTTGTCTTTATCTCACAACATCTCCATTTAACGTGTCATTTTACTCCAAATAGATTGTTGCTGTGTTTAAAAAAAAAGAACCTAGTAGCAAATATATTGCTCCTTAAATTTTAGATTGTGTTTTTTTGTTAAGTTAAGTCAATTGATTAATTGTTGATTTAATAAGCCAGCCTATATTCTCGTTTTCTTGTTAGTTTGAAATTAAGTACCTTTTGATTTAATAAGCCGGCCTAGCCACCCTGCACAACACCAGCAGAGCTTTTTCAGTTTAGTTGGATAGAATTGGTGGCGCTCTAACGACCCCACTACTGGGGGGCAATTGTAGCACAACTCTCCGGGGATAGGTTTCTTTTTAATTGAAAAAAAAATCTTTACTCTCATGTTAACTTCAAACGCTAATACGTTCCATGCACGGTCAATACTAAAAGAGAAAATCACGAGTCCCTGCATGTAAGATTGAACAACAAATCTATCCCGGTATATGATGCGGTTCGATTCACGCTCCAGTTCGAAGAGGAATATTAAGTGCAATGTTGAGCAGTGCATGCGCTATGATCGGTAGGCTGAGTCATATAACATCACTGGACTCTCTTCATCTATTACTTTGATGTGCAATCGATTTTAAGCGCTGGACTTTGCTTTTGGGGCTCTTCCAGGAGTCAGGGGGGCCTTTGTCGCTCAGAAGAGAATGGCGCTGTGCATCCGGGGTCTACGTTCTGAGACACCTTACGGTGGCTACTTTATGGAGCTCACTTTAGACTCTGCCATCCCTCTACTTTCTGCCCCTGATGATGTTAATCAAAAAGAATAGTGGCCTCTATTTGCTCTGAACCACGATTTCTATGCTGACAACATGGAAATCACTACTAGGGCACGAACTTTTGACTTTTGCGTAATATTATATTGTATTCTGAACTGTTAAATTTACTTATATGTTAAATGATATTGTTCAAAAACCATTATGAACAAGCTTTCAAACCTAACGATTTAATTTTGTACAATTTTAACATTCCACGCCACTGTCATCGCATTTCAAATATATTAAAATCCATGGCAATACTACTAACATCATCTCTTGTTTACAAAGTTTATCCACTGCATCAAGCAGTCTAGAAAGCTAAAAGTAACCGGCTTCGAAAAGCATCTGACCAATCACAGCGCTTTCTACAAAAAGCCGCTGTATCCCGGCGATATATATTACTAGCGCCATCTGTTGTAACCACGTTTACTCATTTGCACCCGGTCGCGTATCCTACGCCGAGTCGACCAATCACAGCGCATCCTACAGGATAGCCACTTCACCCAACTTAAAACTTCCTAGCATTATAGCTAGGAAGTTTTAGGATTTTCTAGGGGGCATTAAAATTCCGATTTTTAATAATCGAATTTCATGAAAACTAGCCAGCAGATTTAAACTAGATTTGCGTTAAAATTCATAATATTAATTTAGACAACCGGTCATGCTAAGTTTTTACACAATATCTCTACATTTACATTAATGCCCTTTCTATTTCCGGAGGATGTAGATTATCCCGCCAGAAGGGGCGGTGACAAGGTGCGTTGACAACTTCTTCGAGTTGATCTGGTTCTCACGTTCTAGAAGCAGAGTTGCATCTTGAACCCCAACCAAATAGCCGCGCTGAAGCGCGCTCCCGATGGCCAAGTGGCCATCGGCCATGCCAGGCAGGTTTCACGTGTTGAGGCCCCCTAATCCATCAAGAACTAATAAAGTGACATAGTGTTATCCTGCCATTATTGCGACATATCGTCGTCGTCGTCTCAAGCCTACAAGTAAAGGTATTTACCGGCACCGTGTCTGCCATTATTCTCAATCTCAGTATGACGCTGTACCATCGCTGTACTGGCGCCCCCATTGGTCTTGTCCATGGGAGTTCTACAATCGAGTCTTGTCTCGAACCACAAGTAATCGAGTTTGTCTCGAAACCCAAGTAAGTAAACTCACATGTTTGCAATCACTCTCTCTCAAGTAAGACGCTGTACTGGCGCCCCATGGCAATCGCCCATGGGAGTTCTCGCAATAGAGTCTTGTCTCTAACCACAAGTAATCGAATCTTGTCTCGAATCTCAAGTAAGTAAACTCACACGTTTACATTCACATTATCTCAAACGCGGTACCATCGCTGTACTAGCGTTCCCATTGGTTTTGTCCATGGGTTCTCAATATTAATCGAGTCTTGTCTCGAATCTCAAATAAGTAAACTCATACGTTTGCAATCACATTCTCTCAAACGCGGTACCATCGCTGTGCTATCGTTCCCATTGGTCTTGTCAGTGTCCAACATTCTCTATGCTTTATCAGAGTATAATCTTGTAATACTCTGGCCTTATTTTAATATAAGGATTACTCAGCACTTGTCTGCCAAAATACTCAAGTTCTGACAAAGGCTATTTCCCCTAGACAGACCTCAGCTTACCCATGCTACCTGCATAGCATGTTTTACAATAATTTTTTGCATGTATAAAAAACGCACACACAAAGACATCCAGGTCATGCTATTATGCAATAACTGCATACCATATCAAAATACTACATTCAAGTCATTCTTATTTGCAAGAAATTGAAGTTCATTGTATATAGAAGCTATAACAGAGACTTAGCAAGTGTTTTTTAAAGTGACTTTCCCTGTGCTGGAAGATAAACTCTGAACGATTGAACGTTGCTCGTCAATTGGTGAACTAGTGTACATAGTAGCTTATCGGTGGACATTAAGATAATATTTATCCTGTTATTATTGCTTGTATCTTACTGTATTTCATATCAAAGTTATCTCAGCTAACCGAGCTCAGGTGTAGCTGTTCCGCAGGAACATTAACAGACATTTAACTGTACATAGCTTCAAGGTTATGTTTATAATCATATACTAGTTTAGAATTACAACTGTTTATGCAATGCTTTAGTTTTTAAGAGTATTATTCTTCTCATATTCTTCAAGGTCGATACTTTGCCTCGACTGTTATTGTTCATATCGTAGCACTGACTACGTACATTGATTTAATGTTTACATTTTGTTTATTTATGAGCTTTCAGTTGTTTTCAAGTAAAATAACTTATTAAAATATTCATATAATGCTAAAGGTCTGTTTTATTTACAAGGTCACTTTAGAACTACCCCTATGGTTAATTATAGTGCCTACGAGCACATCTCTGTTTGTTTACAAAATCGACCAAGATCGAATCTGAAACAGATATTTTAAATGTATTATACAGTGAAAAGTGGTATTTCGTGCGATATTACTTTGGTCGTTGTGTATTTCGCCGGCTATAAAGGATGTTTATTATTATATTATTATTATTTATTTTCGTAACTTCTTATAAGACTTGTTCTTTGATACTATAAGACTCCTCAGTGATACGTTGTTCAATTTTGGGAACTCGTTATTCGAAATATTCCTTTTAAAGACATGTAGCAGTGTGAACCCTAATGCATTCTGATCACTAAGTATGATAAAACTCTCCACAGAATTCCCATGGTATATATCTGTAAGTCGTCCTATGTTTGTTCTTGAACCGCAATTTTCGTTCTTAGCCTTCTTCTTTTCCTTGCAGTTAATTTTTCCACATTAATTTCGGATTTGCTTACCGTTCTGCTAATGGATTGAATTAATTTACAAGGTCTTTCTGCTACTGGACTGAATTAATTTACAGGATATTTTCCTTTAATTACTTGTAATAACTTTCAAAATTTGTAAAACTTTTTAAAATATAATCTTTCTTTTTTATAACAAAACACCCTATATATGATTGCTTGGAAGTCCTTTTTTTCTTGATTTCAAAAATATAAGCAATATAAGCATAGCTTATATTTAAGTAACCCGTTTTCGAAATATTTCCGTGTTAAATATATTAACTTTCAAGTTGTAATAATTAGGAAATTATATCTAAAAATTGCCATGAATTAAATTAAACTGATGAGCAACCATGGGCACCATTGTTTGTTTCACAATAAAACAATAAGTGCCCATCGTATGGTTTATTTAAGTACCAACTATACTTATATTTTTGAAATCAGGAAAAAAAGGGAGTTTCAGTTTCTAAGTACTCATATCTAGGGTGTTTCGTTATCAAAAAGAAAAATTAGGTAATTTAGCGATGTTAATTATATTTTTCCGAAAGCAAATTCTTATTACTTGTAAGTTCTACAACTATCATTACGAAGGTTTTCCTATCTACAAAAGTAAGGGCAGCAGAAGAGGCACGCACGTACCTATTTAAATTGTGTATCTTGTTATTTTATTGTGTCAATTTTGTTTTATTCTTATTTTGAAGTTGATAAAAGTATTATGAATAATTAATGACTGGAGTCTAAATCAAAATTGGAAAATTTAGTCAGAAAAAAAAATACCTTCAAACAACCAATCTGGACATGAATCAGCCAATTCATTCAATTGCAATTCAAGCTGTTTGCGAAGAGCTTC
>MU193679.1:2275-22463 GCA_016904865.1 Pissodes strobi | reverse complement strand
TAATATTGACACACGAGCTTGATTTTCATTTAGGTTCGGGAAAAGCACCACCTGTGACCGGTTTCGACTTTCATAAGTCTCATGAGACAGGCTAGTGGGTACCTTTCCCGAACCTAACTTAAAACACAAGCTCATGTCAATTAAAGTCGTTATAGACAAATGGTAAGATGTTAACCTGTACTCCCTCTGCAGTAAAATGCTAGAAGTTTTTAAAATCTCAATGCTTCGTAAATTGATTTTGATATGTATATGTTCTCCTTCGCAGGCAGTAACCACACACAAAATTTATTTATGTCCTACTCGATATACCTTTTAATAAAGTTATGGCGTTTCTTGGTCTATATATTATATGATTTGCGAAAGAATTTTCTTTTTCGAAAGACCATAATATTGATACACGAGCTTGATTTTCATTTAGGTTCGGGAAAAGCATTACTTGTTACCGGTTTCGACTTTCACAAGTCTCATCAGATAGGCTAGTGGGTACCTTTTCCGAACCTAACTGAAAACACAAGCTCCATGTCAATCAAAGTCGTTATAGATTAACGGTAAGATGTTAACTCGTTCTGCCTCTGCAGTATACTGCTAGAAGTTTTAAAAATCTGAATGTTTCGTAAATCGATTTTGATATGTATAGGTTCTCTTTCGCAGGCAGTAACCACACACAACATATATTTATGTACTCGATAGTACCCTTTAATAAAGTTATGGCGTTTCTTGGTTTATATATTATATGATTTACGAAAAAAAAATATTTTTCGAAAGACCATAATATTGATACACGAGCTTCATTTTCATTTAGGCTCGGGAAAAGCACCACCTGTGACCGGTTTCAACTTTCACAAGTCTCATCAGACAGGCTAGTGGGTACTATCGAGTACATAAATAGATTGTGTGTGTTTACTGCCTGCGAAGGAGAACCTATACATATCAAATCGATTTACCAAACCACAGAATTAGAAACAATCAGAATACCGACATAAAGAGAGGGAGCGATGCTTTGGAAGAAATTGGAAGAACGTATTGGCACAAATCCATGTTTTCGCAAAGCACAGGCGGTCGAGGTCATCGCGGCCGGTATCGGACCTCTATTTCTGTTCGTATTCTGATTGTTTTATTATTCTGTGACGAAACATTCAGATTTTTAAAACTTCTAGCAGTATACTGCTAGAAGTTAATTTACTATAGTTTATGTCGTGTGTTATGTATTTTAGTTTCTCAGATAGGCCATTTGTGTAAGGTATTGCCACGTATTTATTGTTTTGATTGCTTTTTTGAGATATTTTTAGGTTGTTATAAAACAGATGCGTGCGTTGTTTAAGGATTAACAAAATATTATTTTCTCTGGAGATGTTAGGGCGATTGCTCGATCTGTTAGACCTATTATAACACTGTTTTTCTCATTGTTTGGATGATTAGAGTTGAAATTTAAATATCGGCCGAACCATGTTTTTTTTAGGGCACAACCTATTTAAATTTTTGGTTCTCAAGATTTCTGCTCAATGTCAAGTCAAGAAAATTATTGATTCTTTTCTTCAATTTCAGCGGTAAATTGTACCCTCGGGTGAAAACTATTAAAGGTCTTAAGAATGTCATTGATGTTAGTTTGAGGTACGGCAGTTAAATAATAGTCAACAAATTTTTGAAGAAAACCATATGAAAATCGAGCCCATTTATAACATGTTCTTCTAAATATTCCATTACTAATTTTCCCACTGTCGATGAAATAGGAGAACTCATGGCACAACCGTTTAATTGTTGGTAAAACTTATCCCGATATTGAAAATAATTGTTATTTAATGTCATATTAACAGCTTCTATAAAATCAGTTAATGGAAGTTTCGTAGGTTATTTTAATTGATTCCATTTGTGTGTTATTATATCTGATAATAGTTCATTAGGAATATTTGTATATAACGAAACCACATCCAGTGGTTTCGTTATATAAAAATTTATAATTTTCTGGAATTTTGATTTCATCTGTGTACCTTTTAAAACTAAAAGAATCTTTAATAAAGTAATTATTCTTTCCAGTAATTTTGACAAGCAATTTGATAGATATTTTGATAGCTTATAGAAGGGGGATTTGATACATGAAACAATAGGTCTTAGTGGTATGCCAGTTTTACGCAGTTTTGGGAAACCATATAATTTAGGTGCAACCGCAGTGTGTATCATTAAATTTTTGGCTTCTGTATCTGTAACATTTTTTCTATTCAAGAATTTCTTGACCAAAGTGTTGTTTTTGTTTTGATAAGAATTAGATACATCACTTTTTAATATCTTGTATGTACAGAGTTACTGATTATAAATGCCCCCTCCTCTAACTGTTTTATTTAACGTTTTACAAAAAAGTATCCCAAATAAGTTTTACGGTTGAAAACGAAGTTTTGAAAGAATCTGCTTTCACATATACAGGGCGTTTCCAAAAGTCTGGGCGTGGTACAACTTTCTTATTTCAAATTGATACCCTATCGTTTTATTTGATATTCGCATTGTCCTTCAAATTCTAAACATTTTCTATGTAGCATATCCTATACCTAAATTTAATGTATAAAAAAATATCGACATGATACATTTGAAGTTTTGTTATTGTGATCTTATAGTTTGGTAACTATGCCATTTAGGGCAAAACTTTTTGGATATTCTAAGCTGGTTTTTATCCTTTATGAACAAATCCAAACATTTTTATCATTTTTAAATGAATAGATATGTTTGAGGGTTTTTAACAAATTAAAAAACAAACTCTCCATGACCATTATATAAAACATAATTATATTGCTAAACATGCCGTATTAGAATATTAAAAGCTTTATAAAGGGATAAGGAGTATTCACTACAGGAAAACAAGTACCAAAAAGTCGAACAGGAATTATCTTTCCAACGAAAAAAAGAGAGTTGCACAAAGAGATGAAAATTACAATCTATCAAAATATCAGTATGAACTAAATATAAAACACTAAACATCTTATTTAAAAACAAAAATTATTGAATTAAATGCTCCACATATCCACCATTTTCTTCAATGCATTTCCTATATATTATTTTCTACCTTTCTATAGCAGCTAAAATCATTCCCTGGTTTCGAGTGTAAATCAACTTCCCGAGTTATGTGCTGCCACCTTATTTGACCAAATCTACCGATCCACAGAGGATGATCCTAATTTAAAAAATTAGTGACCCCCCAAATATTGTGGGCCGGGCAGCCATCTTGTTGCCAAATTATATTTTGATTCCTATTTACCAAATTTTGAACTACTGGTCTTATCAGGTCCAAATATGAATTTCCTTTCAAATTTCCCTCATGAAATATTGGCCCCAAAACTTCATTATTGACGATGCCACATCACCAATGCACTGAGCGTCGACCCGAATGATGAATTTCCCGGAAGGCTCGGGGATTTTCGCGTGCCTTTTCGTGTTAAACTTGCCAGATGTTGAAAAATTTGCTTCATCTGTCCAGAAAATATTGTTAAATAACTGCCCTTGTCTGCCCAAACGTTGAATCATTTCTTGGCAGAACTGTAAACGCGCAACTTTATTTGCTTGGCTCAGCGCTTGCATGGGTAAAATTTTGAAAGGATGGAATTTATATTTTGTTATAGTATTCTGAATTTTATAATATGTTTTTCCTAAAGTTTCCATCGCACTTGGAATAGAATCACCAGGATTTTCTAAAAATATTAAGTAATCAGAAATGATGCAAAATAGTCCTTGCCTTAAATAAAATACCTTGAAAATGCAGAAGAATGTCTAATTCATCATTAGCGTAATTTTCGTCTCTTCGTGCTACTCTCGTTTTCCGATTAAAAGATAGTTCCTGCCCGACTTTCTGGTATATCCTTAAAAATGTCTTTCTGTAGTGAATTCTCCGTATCCCCTCATAAAGCCTTTGATATTATCTTACAAGTTTAGGATTATAATTATGTTTTATATAAATTTCATAGATTTCTCGGATTTAGTTTTAGATACAGATTATTTTAGATTATACGTAGAAAATGTTTAGAATTTGAAGGACAATCCGAATATCAAATAAAAAGATAGGGTATCAAATTGAAATAAGAAAGTTGAACCACGCCCAGACTTTTGGAAACACCCTGTATATGTGAAAACAGATTCTTTCAAAACCTCGTTTTCAACCATAAAACCTTTATTTGGGACACTTTTTCGTAAAACGTCAAACAAAACAGTTAGAGGAGGAGGGCATTTATAATAAATAACCCTGTACTCCTGTCATTGAGTGGTGCATTAATTTTGATGTCACAATCATTTGAGTTCAATACTACTGATTTATTTGTTTTATCAGGTTTAAGAACGGTTATTTGGGGATTTTTAAAAGGTACATAGATAAAATCAAAATTCGAGAAAATTATAAGATTGTGTCACTGGACGTGGTTTCGTTATATACAAATATTCTTGATGACATAATAACAGACAGACATAATAACCACACGAATTGAATCAATTAAAAGAACATACCATACTTCCACTAACTGATTTTATAGAAGCTGTTAATATGACATTAAATAACAACTATTTTCAATATCGGGATAAGTTTTACCAACAATTAAACGGTTGTGCCATGGGTTCCCCTATTTCATCTACAGTGGCACAATTAGTAATGGAATATTTAGAAGAAAATGTTATAAATGTGTGACATCCCGTTTTTAGCACTAATTGGAATATGTTGAGTTGAAAAAATTTTGAGAGTGACCCGGTGAAAATCTGGCCGCGAGCGCAATTCGATATTTGAAATCCATTTCATTGGTGCGCTGAGAAAAGTCGCGATGTTAAAGTCTTGCGCGCTGTTATCACCTTGCAAGCGTCGCACGGCTACACCTTAATTTTTCCGTAAGGTACTTCACTTTAGTCAAGCTCTCCCGGTTCGTTGTCGATTTATTTAAATCTGGTTTTATCCCAGGCATCCTGATGGGATTTTATCGATAACCTACGTAGGAATTTCCGTATCGGCCATCTCGATTTGGTTTTGTTAGTTTTAGTGCTGTAGATGCGGGAATAATAACTCGTTAAGCGAGGATTTCGGGGTTTGCTTTGTCCAGTGTTGGAAGCCTTTATGGTGATTAGCGTCGTGTACGACGTCTGTATGCCCTCATGTTAAGAGGTAAGCATTCTTTATCAACTGCAGATGTTTTGGGCTTCTCGTGGCCTTAATTAATTGCATTTGCGTATTAGTTTGCTTTTTTATTTATATCGGACTGGATTCAGTAGCTAAATTAATCGGTGTGAAGTCATACTAATTAGAGAATAATTAAGGGTATGGGCTTATATATTTGGATTGAATAGTTATTTTTATTTATTCGCAGGGGTTCGTGATTGATCCAATTAATTGTTTTCAGTTTATTTCCGACGAAACGTAATGTAGATGTTCGGTAATAAAGTCATTTAATTTATTTGACATTTTTGAAGCGAGCGGGTGTAAAATTTAACCATTGAATATCACGATATTTTATCAGAGCCGCTATTGCTTAAAGCAATAAAACTGCAACTAATACCGAAACATGTTACATGTCAATTTAGCATGAGAACATGTAACAGATAGAGGTCAAATAAAGTCAGTTATTACACCTTTAATCCTAGATCTATTACTAGACTACGAGACTATTTACTTGTCTGGATCCTGCCTTTTATCGAGCTGTTAGAGGAATAGATTGAAAGCACGGTAGTATATATACGTAACTTGTTTCCTCTGGTTGATATCTCTAGCTTAGTACATAATAAATCAGTAAATCGTATCGTATTCTGCTCCGCTAGCGAGAAAACACTCAAGTAAACATTCAAGCTTTAGGCTGTATTATAGCAAAACACTTCGAAAACGTTCAATTAAATCACTTACCTTGCGAATAATTTCTTTTTCGATGATAATATGCATTAAAAACGGTCTCATGAATGTCAGAAACATTTGTTTTGGGATTTCTCGGATATTATTTCTGGGTTTGTTTCAATATTTTGTAGGGAAAAGTTAAAATTCAATCATTGTTTACTTTTGATATAACCTTGCCTATGGACGAATGAAATAAATGGAAGGGATATTCTTGGAGCGTTGCCAGATGTTATATTCGTCGTGCGATTTTTGACGTGGTTACGGTTTAGGCCAACAGGAAAATACATAATTAATTGATATGCTACCCTTGTTTTGTTATTAAACGACTGTTTTTCGCTTTCGCTTAAATTATACGCAGTCAGGATGTTTTAGCAAATGCGTATATACCCTAACTTGGCAACGTCGCTCGAATCGTTTCGCCAGTGGTTCAGCAAGGTAAAAACGGGTCTAGCTTAAGGTACGTTTAGGTCCGATTCCGACTGATCACCGATTCGAACAGATTTGGTGTTAGGAGTTTTAAATAGCCGCCGGCGCGCGGCGCCGTTCGGAATGAGTTGGTTTTTGTTTGTGTGGTCATTGTCAATGATGGATTTATCGTTGGAATTCTTTGTTCTGCCAGCAGTACATATCACACAGCCTTAGGGACGTTTCATTGCATATTGCAGATGTTAAAAAATTTGGCGACAATCGGCTGGTAGTATTTTGCGTAGGCTATAGGACAATGTAAAGCGGACCTGTGGGCCGAGTTTTTGCTAGGTTTATAACATTGAATTTCATGACCTAGGTAGTCGTTTTGACCAGATTTCGTTCTCTTTCTTCGGCAAACCTTCTAAGGAGGTAGTGCTCCTAAGAAAGGTTTGTCTGTATAAGGTTTAAGAATTTTTAATTCACTGTGAAGGGTATTATAATTATTTCGGGCGATAAAAAGTGGCGTAGTTACTAGGTTGCTGTAGGGAATTATTTGACTGGATTGGATGGATTTTTGCCAGAGAGTCAAGATTTTTTGTTGGTAACTTGCCACGTGCAGTGGCTTCTGGAACAAAGTACTCCTTCCTCGAGGAATGCCCCATTTCGTCATTACCATCGTAAAACCCTACGTAGTTAGGTAAATAAATATACATCTTATATTTTGTACATACTCATTTATTTTCTGTATAGGGGGATTTATTTTATTAGAGTATATTATAGTTTTCTAACGGGTCTCGGAGGGAAATACTGCACAATACTGCTATATAGTGTTACTTTTGAAAATATACTAATTCGTGCACGTATATCATGCAATACCGTCAAACAAAAGATAACTTGGGCCTGGAACAGGCACAGCACGACTAATTATACTCATTATTTTTGCAAGGAGTGATATTCTGGGGAAAATAAGCGTATTGAATAATAGTCAGTGGCGTAATTACACTCCAGCCAGCCCTTGCAATGCGGGGGGAGGGGGCTGTCGCCCAAAGGGGCCCTAAAAAGGCAAAGCTCTGGAATACAAGTGTGTCGAGGGGGCTCCAAAAAAAAATTGCGGGGGGGGCGAAATTTCTAGTTACGCCACTGATGATACCGTCTTCGGTATGATATTGCAGTCGACCACTCCTAGCTGATTCTTAGTCTTTATGGGTACCCGTAGTGTATAATAGGTATAAAGTTGTATATAATCTTTGATAAATTTCTTTTCTACTTTAAATTTTGCTTATAACAACTTGCAAAGTCATACGTAAGCTTAGTAAATTTAGATTTAATATTAATGACATAAATGGACAAGCTTTGTTCTTGCCTGGCGGTCTGAACTCTTAACAGAGCAAACAGTGGTTATATTATTGGTCAGTTTTCTTAGTATTTTATGTCTATCACCTGTAGGGTTGATATGATATTGGCTTTATTATGACCTTCGCATTTTGGCAAGACGACTCTCATTATTATATTTAAATACTCTCATTATTATTTTTAAATACGCTTTGAGTGGAGAGTATTCTGAAGGAGGAGCTGCCTAAAATTACAGTAAGAGAATGCATACTTAGCGCTTGTTCTCTTTCAGGTTATTTTTTTCGGGGAGCCAGTTTTATCGGGAGCCAGTTTTGGGAGCTATTTTGTTTGGAGCGAGCTTTGCTTGAAGAGAGACTAAGTAGCTAACCAAGTAGCTACCAGTCAATACAGTTGGTTGTGTTGTATTGGTATCGACTGTAGCCATAGAGGTATGGGTATTACCTCAAATACCACTGAGAGTTTTATGGGTCCCAAGTTGCTTAGCTGTAGTCCGCGTGCAGAAGGCCGGAGGTGATATCGGCGAAGACTAGTAAAGATAAGTTTAGGTTATAATTGTGATCTTCCTACCTAATGTTATTGGCAGGTTATTGATATTTTCAGCGTGTTTTTATTTCTTTATGTGAGGTATTGATATAATTATTATTTTTGGAACTGATTAGGTGTAAGCAAAGCTTACCAATGCGTATGTAAATAACTGCGATTTTTACTAGTGTGATTCAATTGCTACTCATAGTTTTTTTTATGCTATATTTCATCATTCTTACAATTTAATTTATATTGTGGTAAATGATAAACATTGACGTTCTGACTGACTAAATGTCTGATTATAGTAATTTTACATAACGGTATCTCTTAAACTGAATATTTAAGGATTATTTATGTACAACTGCGACTCGTATACCATGGTACATGCGCAACGGAGTTAATAGTAATAAGTATTATCCTGATAACTTTTAATTATTAGTTTATGTGACGATAGATACCTTATGCATATTGCGTTTATTTTTAATTAGTTGGAATTGTTTTTTTGATCTTCCGTAATGATTTATTACGTCATACTGTGACATCTGATATGATCTAGTTCAATATTCGTGAGCATATATCAAGTTATTAATTATTGTTTCCAATTGACGTTACCGTTAAACCCAATGAACGCCAATAAATTTAAACCTGCACGAACGTGACCGTCTTTTATTTGCTCTGAAATACCTCAACCAAACAAGTGTAGTTAATTTTGGATGTGAATCGCCCTTGCGTAGCGGATAATCGTCGATTTGGAACGCCCTTATGGATTCTTAAGACCGAGGATCTTCCTGTTTGGGTCTGCGGATTTGGATATTTCAAACTGGTGGCGCCCTGGTCAAGAGTAAGTAATTGACCCACTCCCACGCCGACGAGCAAGTCGGAGCACACATGTTGCACTGGCCGCATCCTTAAGGGTAGGTATTAGCTTATTCATTATATCTTGCTAACACATTTAAAACAAACACCTAATCTCATGGAAATTTAATAGTACCGAAGTTAGAATAAATGCAATTGATGTTTTTTTTCCTCTAATTTTAATAATTAATCGTGTAATTAACTTCTAGTGATTCGTGCGGTTAATTGATTTCAATTATTAATTAGACACTAAACCTGTTGTTAATTGTTAGGTAATGCAGTTTTGTTTATTATTAGTTTTCGTTTGCTAAGGGAAGCCATCAGATTGCGTTATTGAATGCAGATTGCAACATATATTTTTTCACTGTTATAACCTTACTTAATGTTTTATTTCCTTGAATTATTGAAATGAAGGAAGAGCCATGTTTTCTATTTGATAATATTTTTGGAAGAGCTTTCAGATCATTTATTGAACACAAAGTTGTTTAGTACAATTATTCATTAAATTATATTTAGTGCTTTTTGTTCATCATGTGTACCCTACTGCAATTGTTTTATCAATATGGTAACAGATTGTACCCGATTTAGTACAATTCATAAAATCTATTTATTTCTTTTTATACACTATGATAACCATAGTTTATTTTGTGGGTATGGTATAATTAATATATTGTACCAGATTTAGTACAATTCATAAAACCCATTTTAGGTTAGGAAGGATAGAGGGGGTCGAGGAGGTGGTGGGGTTTTATATTAAAAATATATAAATTTCAGCATGGTTACGTTCGAAAACTTTTCTAACGAATTTGAGTGCATTAGTATTAAATTTTGTTTACATAATAAAAATATCTTGGCGACAAACATATACAGATCCCCTTCAACAAATTTTCAAGTTTTTTTTGACTCCTTAGAGTAGTTTTTCTCTGTTTCTATACCATCTTACGATTCCGTATTATTTTTGGATGATATAAATATAGACCTTTTAAAGAATTATAACCCGAAGCATAGGTTTTTAACTCTTTTAGAAACCTTTAACCTTACTCAATTAATCAAAGAACCAACTAGAGTAAATACAGGGTGGCATTTTTAACTGGAATAAATTCAGTATTAGGGAACCTATTTATTTGTTGAAAAAATAAAGAAACATGGGTCCCTTTATTTTCCGTTTGGCACATTTTTTTTGGTCTCTTTATAAAATTTACCCTCTTTTGAGGGTAGAAACCACCCCTAACTTTTTTTTTCAAATGTGAAGGTATGTTTTGTGATAGCTCGTTGGAAAGAAAATAAAAAAAGGAATATGACCCACTATTTACTTTCGCATTTGGATAAGCTAGGAAGCTAGAAAAAAATAAAAATCGAATTTTTTCGACAAAGTTATTTTATTATAAGTATTGTTGGAAATGTTGCCCATTTTTTCTTGGCAAAACCCTAATCTAAAATAAAATTCATTTTTGACATTACGAATCATATCTGGAGTTATTTGGCGAATTTCGTATGTAAGTCGTTGCCTAAGTTCATCTAAATTTTCTGGTCTTGTTACGTAAATTTTCGTTTTTAGGTGACCCCAAAGGAAATAATCCAGAGGATTAAGGTCCGGCGATCGTGGCGCCCATTCAATGGTACCTCTTCTTCCTATCCAGCGGTTTGGAAAAACTTCACTCAAATAGTGTCGCACGTTTTGGGCGTAATGAGGCGGAGCACCATCCTGCTGAAACCATATTCGATCATCATGAAGATCTGCTTCTGCTTGATGAGGAAATAAAGCAGTCAAAGCTGGCATAAGCTCTTCTTGCAAAAAATTCAAATATGTACTGCCATTTAAGTTAGATGGAAGGTATATTGGGCCAATGACTTGGCCGTCAATTATGCCTGCCCAAACATTAAGTTTTTGCGGACGCTGAGTGTGTGTTTCTCGCATCCAGTGAGGGCTTTCTGTGGACCAATATCGACAGTTCTGTTTATTGACTTCACCATTGAGTGCAAAAGTACACTCATCTGTAAAAAGAATCCAATCCAAATCTGCTAAATGCTGATCAAGTGCATTCATCATCACTTCACAAAACTGAAGACGGCGGTCCGGATCATCTTCTAGTAACTCTTGTACGTATTGCATTTCATAAGGACGCATTTGACATGATTTTACTAACTTTAATGCAGACGTATGGCTTATGTTGCATTCTCTTGCAACCTGTCGAACTGGAGTATTAGGATTTTCTTGGAGAGTCAGTAAAACATTTAATTGCGTGTCTTCATCCATTACTCGAGACTGCCTTACTCTTGGTATGTCTCTCACGTGGCCCACTTCACGATAACGATTTTCAATTTTGCTGATGGTGCTTTGGGAAATTGCTGGAAGATCAGGGTGTCTTTCGTGAAATAAAGCTGCTACTTCTGCTTGTGTACGCGATCTGTCTCCAAAGCCAATCATCATTAAAATTTCAGTTTTTAGTGATTCAGGTAAATAACCCATTTTTGTATGAAAATACTTCTTATTTAAAGTAATGGTTCAAACTGCACAAAATACTACAACAGATAAATATTCGCTTCTGCCAAACTAAAAAGTGACCATTGGAATGCGACATACAAGTAAACAAAAAACCTTATCAATTACATTTTTCCCTTTTTATTTAGAGATTCCGCGCAGGCAAAATCCACTTGCTAAAATGGCAACATTTTATTATTTTTCTGTCTTTCTAGCTTACCAAAATGCAAAAGTAAATAGTGAATCAAATTCCTTTTTTTATTCCCTTTCCAACGAGCTGTCACAAAACATACCTTCACATTTGAAAAAAAAAGTTGGGGGCGGTTTCAACCCTCAAAAGAGGGTAAATTTTATAGAGACCAAAAAAAATGTGCCAAACTGAAAATAAAGGGACCCATGTTCCTTTATTTTTTCAGCAAATAAAGAGGCTCTCTAATATTGAATTTATTCCCATAATAAAATAACTTTGTCGAAAAATTCGATTTTTATTTTTTTCTAGCTTCCTAGCTTATCAAAATGCGAAAGTAAATAGTGGGTCATATTCCTTTTTTTATTCCCTTTCCAACGAGCTATCACAAAACATGCCTTCACATTTGAAAAAAAAAAGTTGGGGGTGGTTTCTACCCTCAAAACAAGGTAAATTTTATAAAGAGACCAAAAAAATGTGCAAAACTGAAATTAAAGAGACCCGTGTTCCTTTATTTTTTCAACAAATAAATAGGCTCCCTAATACTGAATTTATTCCAGTTAAAAATGCCACCCTGTATATCAACTAACACTTCAACACTTATTGATGTTATCGCTGTGACCAATGAGTTGGATTGCATAGAAACTGGGTCTCTTTTCATTTCTGAAACAATTACGGATCATAATTGCTGCGCTTAATTTGTCAAAAGGAAAAAATAATCTTAAATATTCTAAGTTTAGGGATTACAATAATATTAATGTGATCTATTTGAGAATGACTGTGTGAGTCTACCATGGAACGATATATATTACACTAATGATATAAACGATAAACTTCGAATCCTTAATAGCAATATTTTATCTTTTATTAACAAGCATGCACCTATTAAAAAAAAACGAAATCGAGAAAAGCCGTTTACACCCTGGATAACCAGTAATATTAAGTTCATGATGAAACTACGAGATAAAGCCTATCGGAAATACATAAAACAAAAAACACCCGCTAATCTTCAATATTATAGGCAGCTTCGAAACCATACAAAGCACGCAAATGTCAGAGAAAAAAATAGTTTATTTTAATCAAATGTCATCAAGATCTGGGAAGGAGTTTTAGGGAAATGCAAAAAGGCTGAATTTAACACACAATAAAATAATTGATTTGCCTATTAACCTATGTAATTCAAAGAGCTTAAATAACTACTTTTCTGCATGTAATAATGTCACAAATACTATATCCGAGGAAAAAATTGAATTTTACAAATCTAGAAAATATGCTATCATAACCTTCGAATTAAATTTTGCACTGATAAATGAGGAAACTGTTTATAAAATAGTTAATAGCATAAAAACAAAGGCTATAGGTGAAGACCAAATATCTATTAAAGACCTTAAACTGTGTTTACCGTATTGTGTGACGCATTTAATAAACATTATAAATAGTTGTATTTTAGAGGATATATTTCCAAGTGATTGAAAAAAAGCAATAATTAGACCAGTACCTAAAGTATCAAATCCTAAATTATCCTATATTGCCAGTATTGTCTAAAATTTTAGAAAGACACATTTGTCAGCAAATAAATGTTTTTGTAGATTCTTCTAATATTATACCAGGGTGTCAGTCAGGTTTTCGTAAACAATTTAGTACTATAACTAGCCTAGTTAGCTTGATCAATTATATACGATATAACATGGACTCAAAAAAAATCACTTGCATGGCTCTACTTGATTTTAGTAAAGCCTTTGACACTATTGACCATGAGATGCTATTGGCCAAATTAAATTACTATGGATTTTCAAAAAGTCAATAAAATGTCTCACCTCTTATTTAAAAAATAGATCTCACTGTGTTCTAATATAAAAAGAAGAAAATGTTGACAAATCAGATTACGTGTCACTCTCGGCGGGGGTGCCGCAAGGCTCCATTTTGGGTCCATTGCTATTTTCACTTTATGTTGCAGATATGACTGATTGTATAAAATATTCGAAGCTTCAGGAATATGCTGATGATTCACAGTTATATATCTCATTTTACTTAGATAATATTATCCTAGCTCAGGAAAATTTAAGTTCTGATTTAGAAAGTGTAAATGACTTTGAGACACAATTTAAAGTTGAATGCTTCGAAATCTTGCCTTTTATTTTTTTGGAACCGACCGAAATACACTAACAAATGTTTCTAACGATTTTACTGTAAATGTTTACGGTGAGGCTATTCCTATGGTGTCTGAGGCGAAGAATTTGGGTTTATTTGTGGACTCGCGCCTGTCTTTTCAAACTCATATTAAAAAGAAACTAAAAATAGCATATATGCGTTTAAGAAATTTGTATTCACTTAAAAAGATACTACCTTCAAAATCGAAATATTATCTATGTAATACTCGAATTCTATCCTTATTGGACTATGGCGATATAGTTTACTCTGATTCTGTTTCGTCCGCTTTGTATGCTGCAATACAAAAAATACAAAATAGTTGTATGCGTTTTTCCTATAATATCCCCTATAAGAGTCATATAAGCCCTTACCTAAATAATAATTCAATTTTAAATATGACTAATCGCAGTAAACATCACATGTATACCTTTATATACAAAGTTTTAAAAACCGGACAACCTTCGTATTTAAAAAACATGTTTAATACTTTTCTGCACCCTCATCGTACCAGAAATATAAACAACTTTAGGATTCCACAACTCAGAACATCAAACTTTCAAAAATCATTTTGTGTTTCCAGTTGTGCGACGAACTGGTGCGCTCTTGCCGTCTGTCGTGACTGACAGCAGCTGCCAGAGGTGGGATGAGGCGGGCCAAATCCTGGGAACATCTGACGTGAAAGTATCTGTAAAACAGAGACATCTCGGCCACATGTCTGCGGTATTCCAGACTATCCAGATTCCGGATCAACTCCGGGTCGCCGACGAGACGCACAGCTCTCTTCTGAATGGAATCCAGCAGCTTTAGGGTGTGCTTTGGTGCGGCACCCCAGATGTGTGAGCAATATTCTAAGCACGGTCTTATTTGCGCTTTGTAGAGCAAGAGCAACTGCTGCGGATTATACAGTTTTTTGTTGCGAAATAGCGCACCAAGCTTCTGGGAGGCTGATTTTGCAATGTTAGCAACATGGTCATGCCAGGACATATTGCTGTTGACCGAGACACCCAGCAGTCCCATAGACGAGGATGAAGGAATGGTCGATTCTGCCATAATGTCAGGGCCCGCTGTATTAGCCCTCTTGGTAAACGTTGCTGCTTGGGTCTCTGCTGCATTGAACTGGACCAAATTTCTGTCGCTCCAAGTTTGAACATTCTCCAGGTCTTGATTAATTGCTGTAATCTGCTAAAGGTTTTTCTGAGCTAAAGTGGGAGATAAGCTGCAAGACTGTAAACAGGATTATTCGTTTCGATCAGCAGGTCATTAATATAGATGAGGAACAGAGTTGGTGAAAGTATTGCGCCCTGAGGCACGCCCGCGTTGATGGTGAATGTGTCTGAGATGTGTCCATCAACTGCAACGTGAAGAGATCGGTTCTTAAGGAAACTGACAAGCCAGCTGCAGAGAGAGGCTGGCAGTCCGAAGGGCGGCAGTTTGTTGAGCAGTCCGTCATGCCAAACTCTGTCGAATGCCTTTGAAATATCCAACGCAATAGCTCGAGACTCTCCGTAGTTCTCAATTGCCCTACTCTATATATGAGTGACATAGGCTCCTGTCGATCTCTCTTTGCGAAAGCCGTATTGATTATCGCTGATTATTCTGTTGTTCTCGAGGTACTTGAGTAGTTGCTGATTGACTACACATTCCATGACTTTGGAGATTATTGGAAGCAAGGCAATTGGGCGTTAGTTTGAGGGCGTCGTTTTCTTGCCTTTTTTTGGAACAGGTTGCACTCGAGCGACTTTCCAAGAGGATGGGTAAATCCCTTTTCCGTAAGACAGTGAAAAAAGCCTGGAAAGAACGGGTGTTAGTTCGTTGGCGCAGTTCTTTAGCACGATGGCAGATATTCCGTCCGGTACTGTTGCCTTTTGCGTATCTAGTTCTTTAAGGATTTTGCGAATACCACGGTGATTAAACTTGACTTCTGGCATGGTAGTGTTGATGTTCGATATGGTGGGGAGAGTCTTGCCTTGGGGGACGTCTAAGGTAGAGTGCGATGAAAACATTTACATTTTTCCTTGGCTGTAGTCGCAGTGATGCCACGTTCGTCCGTCAAAGGTGGGAGAGACGTTTTTGTAAAGTTGTTACTGCCTTTGCTACCGACCAGAAATCCCTGGAACCAGGGATCCTGATCCTTTGATTGTATTTGTCCTTAGTTTCGTCGATCACACGTTTGCATTCGTTTCTCGCTTCGACAAAATAATTGCGATTTTCAGCGGTCTGATTTTGCTGCCAGTACTTGTAGGCTTGCTGTTTCCTACCTACAGCTCTTTCGCATCTTCTGTCGAACCAGGGCTTTCCTTTTGATGGTAACTTGATGGCATTTGGGATGTATGCTTCCATTCCTGAGGAGATTACTTGCGTGATCTCTTCGCAGCAGACTGACGGGTCGTCAGTGCCAAAGCAGACGTCGAGCCAAGGAAAATCTAGGTAGAACTCCCTTAGATCGTCTCAGTTTGCAGAATTGTAATGCCAGATTTTGCGAGGCAATGGTGGATCCTTCTGTGTGAGTGGCAATTCACAAACCGTTGTAATAAGTTTGTGGTCGGAAGTACCTAATGGCGGACCAACTGTAATTGTGTACTGGTCAGGATTGGTGGTTAGAAAAAGATCCAGGAGGGCGGCGAATTCGCCCCTTTCTGAGATTCGAGTTGGTTCGTCTACAAGTTGAGTAAGCCCGCAGCTGATGGCAAATGCTTCAGCTTCTCTACCTTCGTTGTCGGTCTTGATGTAATGTTTAAGCCAGTTGGTGTTGTGGGCATTGAAGTCTCCCAGAACGATTATTTCTGAACTGGGGTGATCGACCTGTATCGAGTCAAAAGTGGTAGCTAGTGTTGAGAAAAAGCTTTGGTAGGCTCTATCGCTCGTAGGGCGATAGAGACAACATATAAACTTGGTTAATCTCTTGGCGGTGAACTTGAGCCACATGACGTCAAGGTCGCTTCTGACAAAAAGGCATATTCCGAACTTATGTCTAAATCGGGTATGTAAGTCGTAACCAGGATAAGGGTAGTTTACTGTTGTTGTTGTAGAACATATTTGTGTTTCTGTAAGGGCTACTATGTGTGGTCTATTTGCTTGTAGATGTTGGTGTACCGAATTTATGTTTGTATTTAGGCCTCTTATGTTGCAGAAATCTATTCTAAATTGGTTCGGTATCTTTGCTGTCTGTGAAATGTCTGCCTTGTTGTGTCGGTTGGTAATATATTTTTAGTTTATTTTTTAGTTTTTAGTTTATTTAGGGCTGTTCCACACAGGCACACTGTATGTGTCTGTTATATCGGTTTGTCGTCAGTATTGGCGACCATAATCGCGGGCAGTCGTTTTACAGAGATTAAACTATTACATTAAAATATTATCTTATGATAATTATATTACCTCTGATTGGTAATAAATGTTTTTTGAATTTTATTACTTTTTCTATAGTATGGTAACCGTAGTTTACTCTTTTATCAGTATGGCATGAATATTATATTGTACCGGATTTAGTGCAATTCCTAAAAATCCATTTTATTATTTTTTTGCACAGCATGATTCATTTTTTTAATCAATGTAGTACAAATTTATTGTACTAGACTTAGTACAATTCATGAGATCCATCTTACAGCTTTCTCTTCCGTATGATAACATCTTTTATCAATGTAGGACAAGTATTATATTATAATGGACTTACAATTCATAAAATTGATTTTACAGCTTTCTCTTCCGTATGATAACACCTTTTATCAATGTAGTACAAATATTATATTGTACTAAACTTAGTACATTTCATAAGAATCAATTTTCTGACTTTTTCTCCATCAAGATAACGGGTTGTTTGTTTATCGATATGGTGCGGGGTTACACTGAACCAGATTTTGTACAATTTATTTAATTACATTTATTCACATTCTTTTTCGGTATTATCGCTGACATTTACTCTATTTAACGATTTTGTGCCATTATTTTACTGTGCCGAACTCGGTCCAAATTTTTGGACTTCTTTTTTCCTCTCTTTCTAAATACCCTAATATTATTTTTAACTGATGATGTCGGCTTCCCTTGTGCGAACTGAACCTATTTAGTTTTTTTGCATAATTAGTATTAAGTTTCAGTTCTAGTAATTCGATTGCTCTAATATATTACACGGTGGTGCTCTTTTTCTTATTTATTCTTTATTTTCTTTTAACTTTTGGTTCATTTTTGAATTTGACTGAAAAAGGGAAAACCCCATCTTTAAAAAACCGAAATTTAAACTATGATACATTATTCTTTTGAAAGGATTGTATATAATAGCAATCGATTCACATATTATTGTGACTCGTTACTAGCCAATGTTTCCATTCCTAGAGTCCACCAACCCGGCTGGGATTTTGTAGTCCACCCACCCGGCGTAGACGGATAGTTTCCGGCTAGACTTGCCGGAAGTTCGTAGTTCGTCCACCCGGCGAACACCTTGTAGTTCGATCACCCGACTTGGATCGTGTCGTTCCCTCGACTGCCTTGTATGGGATGAGGATCTAGAACAAGCCGTCCGTGTGAGGCTGACTGCTGGACGTGGTGCAGTTAGTTATTAGCAGGATCTGCCAACAAACCAGTTAAGTGAGAATTACCTTCATATTTGTTGTTACCGTAAATTTGGTTCCGGAATATCTCTTATGTAAAGCATTGGCGCCCACATCCGTTAAGCGGCATACGTGATCACGATTCCGCGCGGAAGTCCGAACTCAAATTCATCTTTCTCTGTTAATCGGTGCCTTTTTATTCTTTTGGGGTATCTCTTAATTCATAGTTGATTTGTTTCGGACTATCATTGTTTAGATAATTAGTTACTATCCATAATTTTAAGGCTTTAGATTAGAGTTTCGAACTGCCTCCAATTGTCGGTTGGTGGTGCATCAGCATAATTCCTAAAATTTACTGTATTTATGTTTCATGTTGAACAATAGATAAATAGTATCGTATCTGTGGCGTGTTTTATTTGGCTTAACAGCAGGTTTGTTCAATTTACTTATCCTAATATTGCTAGTGAATAGGTGGTGGTATCCTTTTAGCGCTCCCTACCGGCAAGGTTTACCTTGGAGTGTGAAGGTCTTGCTGCAGGTTCCACTAATAGTGTGGAGATTTCCAGTTCGGTCTGTTACAAACTCGGTGGCGCCTAAAAACTATTCTCCGATTTATTGAGCTGCGGGAAAATTGCGCGCTCACTTTACAGCTTGCTACAAGGCATTGAACTCCGACCTACCGGGTAATTGTTGTAATCAGTTGATATCTGGTTTAATCGGCAAGTGAACATCAACTAATTTCGGTGGAACTCTTCATAGCTCCACGAGCACTTAACATATTACTCTTAATAAAAAAAAATAGACACAGAAAGCACGTCGCAAATGGGCTCCATTTTCATATGGTTTTCTTCAAAAGATTTGTTGACGATTGTTTTAACTGCCGTACCCCAAACTAACATCAATGACATTCTTAAGGCCTTTAATAATTTTCACCCGATACTGCAATTATAGCTGAAATTCAAGAAAACAATAAAATTAATTTTCTTGACGACAATGATCAGAAATCATGAGAACCAAAAATTAAAAACTATGGTCCGGCTGATATTTAAATTTCAATCATCCAAACAATCAGAAAAAGTGTTATAATAGGTCTAACAGACCAGGCAATCACCCTAACATCTTCAGAATTTCGACAAGAAGCCTTAAATAAAGTTAAACAAACATTACTAAATAACCATTTTCGAGAAAATTATATTTTAAAAATCTTTAAACAACGCACGCATCTGTTTAATAACAACCTAGAAAAACCTCCAAAAAATAATCAAAACACAAATGGCCTATCTGCGAAACTAAAATACATCTTATCCAAGCACAATATCACTGTTTGTCATAAAGCAAATAATCCTTTAAATTGTCTTTACACACCCTTGAAAAGTAAGTACCTCACAAAAAGAAATCTACCTTCGTATACTCAATACCGTGTCTAAATTGCCCTAAAAAATATATAGGCATGACAGCACAATGTTTAGAAAATAGACTGAACGGCCATAAATACACCAAGAATGCCTGTACTGCACTACACAAACATGAAAACACAGGGTACGAATCCGATTTCAAACAAACATACCTCGTATATCAAACAAACACAAAAATTTCCTCTAACCCTGTAAACCAAATATAAAATTTTGTGTGTGCTTAAGACCACACGATAGAAGTGAAAGCGGGGTCATCGTTTGTCAGAATTTCGATCCGAGCCTTCGTTGCAGAGATACGGGCGAACAACGGTTTTTCCCCCAAAATCAGAGCCCCCCTGTATGGTCTCCATGGGGCGCACCTACCATACAAATTTCTACCCCGTACCTCTTCTCGTTCTCCTGAAATTAATTATTTAAGTTTTTCCTTCT
>JAEQML010064025.1:0-22465 GCA_016904865.1 Pissodes strobi | reverse complement strand
ACAGATGCGCACATTTGGCATAGTTATAGTGTCCAGTAGCATAAAATACAGGAATTATGCGATTAATGCAGAGAATGTAAAGCCACCAGATTCCCATTCTTTCAGCTCGTATGAAAAGTTTTATCAAATTGATTAAATTCCAGTAATTTGCCCATAACTTTCCAGTTCCGCTGGTGTTAGCTAAGTCATTAATCTTTTTGTAAACTTTTTCTTGAATTTGCACAATTAAATTATTTTCTTTAATGATATTTAGGTTGTGATTCTCATACAAATTTTGAATATTCTGAATATCGTCCTCGGACAATGAGAGAAGTTCCGGGTTATCTAACATAAGTAAAATTAAAGCCATATATCAGGAAGTGTCCTCGTAAAGCTCTAGAATAAGCATGGCCACTCATCATATGTGGTACAGTATTTTTTGCATATACAGTTTCCAACAACTCTTCTATACCAATTCCGGCCATAATTTTTCCAACGCTTCCCATAAAAGACATCAAAGTGTCCTCCTAGTCTTACAATAACAGAAGATGCAATATCACTTTCAGTTGAACCTTCTACGATATTTACAGCTTTTTGAAAAAGTGGTTGGTCAAACGTTACAATACATGATTTTCCATACTGTTTACTTTTTTCGGCAGCAAATAAAAGGGCTGTATATACTGTGTTCAAGTTACCGGGGTCCAAGTTAATAAAGGGCAATGGTATAATACTTGTATCTATGTATAAGGAGTCAGACTTAAGAGTAGACATAAATCCACTCCAGGATAGCGATGGAAAAGAGAAGACCTTACCAGCTATCCACAAAGTGTCTAGTAGCAATGCTGAATGTTCATTATTAGTACTCTGTTCCTCTTGCATAGATTTCATTACAATACGATTAAGTCCAGTTTTTGCCGGTTTTTTGTAGAACTGTAATAAAAAGATTGATAGTATAAGAAACTTTTACCATATGTAAGGTTTCAAGATCTTACCTGTATGGGTACACTGCCAAATTTGCCAATATTTGATGCGAGAACCCGTTTTTTCTGCCTAGGAATACTTTGCTGACCGAAGGCGAACAACACATTATTCCCCCCATGGAATGAAAAGTTCCATGTCCATCGATAGTTCTAATGTTAAAATCTGCATTGTCATATACAAACTGCACAAAACTTTCGTTGGGTATAGAGTCTTCGTGATTAATAATCGCCGAGCTTTCAAATGCCAAACATTCCGAATAAGACACAGACATACCAAGAGCTGCAAGTATATCAATTAGATATCGTGATGCATATTTGCGATGGTTCAGCTCCTAGACCGAACATCACAGGTGATAGAAAAGATTTAACGCGTACCAAAGAGATTATAAAGTTTTTCATTGCAGACATTTTAGTGTGATACACTGGATTCTTCTTTCCTTTTAATACTAATTCCTCAAAGAAAACATTAAGCGAACTAGGAAAAAAATGAATTTCCTCCTGATTTGACATCCTCACAAGAAGGATACTCGTCCAAGTTACTAACCATTCCCCTAGTATCCCCTTTTAATATTTGGGCAGCTGCCTTCAGAATGGAAATTCGTTCTTCTTCAGGTGTTATATTTTTATTGTCTCTTTGGTTTAACCACTCATCGGACACAAGTTGTTCAATATTATTCTTTAAACATATCACTGACGGTTTTCCAGGAATTTCCGTAATTATTATTTTATCTTGATATTTTCTTTTCAATCTATTCTTAAAAAAACGTTTTTGAACATGGCTCAGTGTCATGTGGTAAATAGGACTTCAGTTTGTCAAGTAATTCTTTCATGAAAAACTGGCAATTCTCACTGTCATTTGCAATATCTTGACATAACAAGATAAATGCGTTTTCAAGAGTATTATTTATAGGTCTTCCTAGTTTTTCACTAGTTTTTCCCTTCAAAAAAAGGCTGTAGCAACTGGCATGATATTTTGCTTCTGCTGCTACAAGATCCATCTCGTTGCATATTCTTCTATAAACTTCTCTACTCCACTCATCGTTTCTTTCCTTACAGTATTCAAGAACCGTGCTCTTTATATTCAGTGCGGCAACTGAGCGAATTCTTTGCGTTTTCTTCTTATGTTTCAGAGCAACTACGTCAATGCTTTCAGCACAAAAAAAAACAATGCGTTTTAAAATTAAAAACATCGTAATTTTTAGATCGGAGTGTACTTTTTATATTAGAGGAATGTAATCCTTCGTCAACTTTTAAGTTAAACTTAGACAGTTCCGTTGGATGTGTGTATTTTCGTCTACATGTTGCATGAACGACCGGCAAATTGTTTTTATTAAAATTTTCCCATTTACCGTCTCCGCGAAATTGACTTGCCTTCACTAAACTTGGCAATCCCTTGGAAGTCACCTGAACTGTCTTTTTACTATTGTCTTTCTCACAAATACAACATAATATGTTTTTTAATGAAGCCATGGTGGCTTCTACACTTACACAGTTAGTAATCGTGCTAAAATGTAATATTTCCACACATATAACACGGTTACATTGCCCATTTGATTTGCACAAACAAACGTTCTGGATGCACGAAAATGACTGCGGAGGCAATCGTTAAATATCGCCTATATCGATCGGTTCAAACGCCGCGCGTCGCGGCGCCGGCGCGGTCTAAAGTATTAATAATAATTATTAGAAGTTAGTCGAACTAAAGTCATTTTCGGAGGGGAAACGTACAAATAATCCTAAATTTATTTATATTATTATTACATAGTCTCTTAAATAGCTATAGTTCATATTTTGTACAAAATACGTCATATTAAAAGTGGCACATGTATAAAACAGATTCTAAAAAATAGCTTTATCTCTGGTCTTTACTTTTGAGAAAAAATGTTTAGAGACAAAATGTTCAAAACTTTCTTATTTACAAAGAAAGCCTTTCAAGTTTTTTTGAAAAAGCTTAAGGAAAAGGAGATATTGTAAAAAACAAAAAAATCCAAGATGGCGGCGATTATTTTCAACCTTCCCCCAATGGGACTGAATGGGACTTTTGGGGAGTTAAATAGAGGGTTATTATCTAAACATTTCTGCTCAGATCAGCTTGTTACTAATTTGTTTCACCCCCACGTATAATATTCAGCTACGTTTATCGTACTAATATTTGAGAGACACAAACAATTCGAGTCGTGATTAAAGTAACTAGTTATAAAATACTTAAATTATTTGCTAAAAAATTGTAAATTTATAAGTTTCATTAAAGACCCGGACAAAAATAAAAAAGGTACAAAGAAGTAATAAGATGATATGATAAAATAAGTGAAACAACAATATTTTAAATAACCGTTGAAATTACAGCACATAACACAACACGAAAATAGTTTAATTAAACCGATATTTTAATTAAAATTCCATCTGACCATCTTTAAGCTCCATATTCCATTTCTGGTTCGATATTTTATAAGATAGTGGAGGTAATTTTGCCAAGAAATTTCTTATAAATTTATGTTTCAAAGAACCTTAATTAATATATATTAGTTTTTGAGAAGTCCAACGAAAAGTAGTCTAGGTCTAGCTAATTATTTCGACTACAATTATAAAACACACGTTGTACTAATTTTGGGCCTTAATTATCCAAAATTTACACAGCCCTTCAACTTAAAATATTAACTAATTTATAATCTATAATTGAATATTTATTTTCCTGAGTGTGCAGAATTATTATTGTCCAATATTGAAATTAGTGCAAAAAACTAATCAAATTTAAATTAACTATGTTTGTAATTACGTTGTAAATTAATTGGAAAATATCTGCTAACGGAAAAGCTAATAATGAATATAGTTAACTGTTTTCGTTTTAGGGAACGGAAATTCGGATATATACGGAGCTATTGCTTTTGCAAATAAATTGATGTTTAGACCAGGAGCATCCAGAAATTTCATATTACTTCCGTGCTCTGAATGTGATGAAGATAGTATGCAGGTAACGTTGGCAAATCATATATTTAGTTATGTACTATGTAATAAACTGCTACCCACAGATAAATTTAAACCAAGAGTTTACGAAATTATCTATGGTTATAGCCGTTTGCTTTACTCTGCTTTAATATGATGAAAGGAAAGAAATAATATAGTAATAATTTTGCTTATACCAGCACCCAATTTACGCTGCAAAGTAGCTTTCATTTAAATGAAACTTAATATTTTCACTTTAAGTAGCGAATTTTAAATACATTTTTTGAACGGGGGCAATAAATAAGTATGTAATTGTTAAACGACCATTTTTGTACATGCCTAGTAGTTTTTATTCGCTTTGTATGCTTTACTTAACTATCACATTTTTTAAAACATAATTGGCATTTATTTTGAAATTTATTATATAATTTATTATTTATTAACGATAGCAAATAATTAGGATTACAATATTATTGGTCGCAAACACAATTTGCATTAAATTCAATACTATTTATTATTGTGGCAACTTTATAACTTTTTGCTGAAATAAAGCTGTGCAAATAGAAATTAGAGTGGAACGACGTGCTGGCCGCCATTGCAATTCAGTAAGTAATAAAGCCAACAGTGTTGTTATCAGGATTATTCACATCAAATGTGAAAGAATTTCGAAAAGTGGGGGATTTGGAGACTTAAAACCTGCATTCAACGGTAAGTGAGAGACTAGAGTATTTTATATGTATTAAAAACATTGGGTTTTATTCTAACGAAATTTGTTTGTATTTTTGATGACGTCCATTAAAGTAATATGTTAAGAAAAAAAAGACAGACATTCTTTCTTGGTCATTGGCCATTTAAAAAGGTGTATGGGCATCATATTATAAATTGCTAATAGAATATATAATAATAAAGAAGAGAAAACACCAAGGGTATAGGCTATTGTAAGGAGTATCGCTGCTTTTTTTGATTTATTAATTTAATGGACGATATTTCATACTCAGCCAATTTGCACAACAAAAAGGTCTAATATCTGTAATAAATTCATAGAAAATGCTATAGTGTCTTACTTATTGTTAAATGCAGGTATTAAATCGGGTATTTGAAAACCCACAACTCTTTGCTAATCAATAAAACACTAACAATTGTTGAGTTTAGGATTACATAAACTGCTAGACGATGACCTCAAATTTCAATATCAATTATGTCATTATTTAAGGGGAAATTAATAATGAAATATTAGCCATATTTAATTTAATAACATAAAATATTATATCGAAACGTATAGTAAAAGAACATTATAGTCATAGAGCCTACAAAAGCTTTTTTACAACACTAGCTACCACGTTTGATTCAATACAGGTCGATTATCCTAATCCAGGTATAATAGATCTGGGAGATTTCAAAGCCCACAACACCAACTGGCTCAAACATCACAACAAGAACGACAATGAAGGTAGAGAAGCTGAATCATTTGCCATCAGCTGTGGGCTTCCTCAACTTGTAGACGAACCAACTCGGATCTCAGATAGGGGCGAATTTGTCGCCTTCCTGGATCTTCTTCTAACCACAAATCCCCACCAGTACACAAATTGTAGTTGGCCTGCCATTAGGTACCTCCGACCAGAAACTTTTTACAACTGTTTGTTAACTGCCACTCTTACAGTAAGATCCGCCATTGCCTCATATAATATGGCATTACAATTGTGCAAACTGGGACGATCTAAAAGAGTCAGTCTGCTACGAAGAGATTACGCAAGTAATCTTATCAGGAATGGAAGCATACACAACAAATTCCATCAAGTTACTATCTAAAGGAAAGCCCTGGTTCGACAGAAGATGCGAAAGAGCTGCAGTTAGAAAAAAGTAAGCCTCCAAGTACTGGCATCAAACCAGACCGCTGAAAATCGCAATTATTTTTCCGAATCCAGAAACGAATGCACACGTGTGATTGACAAAACTAAGGACAAACACAATCAAAGGATTAGGAATAAACTTTTGCAATGCCCTAGTGGCTCCAGGAATTTCTAGTCGGTAGCAAAGGCAGAAAGTAATAAGTTTACAAAAACGTCTCTCACACCTTTGACAGACGAACGTGGCATCAGGGCGACTACGGCCAAGCAAAATATTTTCATCGCACTCTATCTTAAACGTCCCCCAAGGCAAGGCTCTCCCACCATATCGAACATCGACACTACCATGGCAGAAGTTAAGCTTCATCACCGTGATATTCGTAAAATCCTCAGAGGGTACGCAAAAGGCATCAGGACCAGACCGAATACCTGCCATCGTGTTAAAGAACTGTGCCAGGGAACTAACACCCATTTTTTTAGAATTTTTCTCTGTCTTACCGAAAGGGGATATACCCATCTTCTTAGAAAGTCGCTCGAGTGCAACCTGTTCCAAAAAAGCTAAGAAAACAACGCCTTCAAACTATCGCCCAATTGACTTGCTTCCAATAATCTTCGAAGTCATGGAACGAGCAGTCAATCAGTAACTACTAAAGTACCTCGAGACCAACAGATTAATTAGAGATAACCAATACGTCTTTCGCAAAGAGAAATCGACAGGAGGTCCTATGTCACTCATATATGGAGTAGGGCAATTGGGAACTACGGAGAATCTCGAGCGATTGTGTTGGGTATTTCGAAAGCATTCGACAGAGTTTGGCAGGACCGATTGCTCAACAAACTGCTGTTCTTCGAACTGCCAGCCTCTCTGTAAGGTAAGTCTTTCTGGTTCTAAATTTATCACAGATTTATCACAGATTTCTATGGTACTTGCACTACTACTAAAAATCCCCAAAAACTATCACTTAACTGGAAATTCTGATACTTCACTCGTAAATTCGACTCTCTCTACTTTTTAGTATCCCCCAAATGTCGTATACCTGTGCATACGTCCATTCAGGTTAGGTAAGGACCTGATCGCCCTGGACCTGTCATGTGTTCACAGATATGAGGGTTGTGGGATAGAACAACTAAAAGTGTACGCAACTGTGTGTTGTACCGCAACTAGATTGAGCGGAGTTGAGAGACCCGAAAGCCTGATGAACTTGGCCTTTGCATGCGTATTTATATGTCACAAAATGCTGATGGCTGCATCATTAAGGATTAGAATCGCTCTCGTCGACCGCTCAAGTTGTTTATAATTTACAGTGAATATTTATATAACATTTGTCAAGTTCAAGTTCAAACTTAGGACAGGGTGATAATTAATTAGTGGGTTTATGCTTTTTAGTAGCTCACAATATGTCCTGGCATGGCCACGTTGCTAACATCGCAAAATCAGCCTCGCAGAAGCTTGGTGCGCTATTTCGCAACAAAAATTATATACATTCCAGCAACGCCTGTCAGGTAGTCGCAACAGACAGCAAGAGCGCACCCGTTCGTTGTACAACTGGAAAGACCTAGAAAGTCGCTTTACAAGGAATCCTTTGTTTGCTGTGGGACTCACTCCCAGAACACCTCTTTCCACCAAATTACAACATGAGAAGAACCGTGTCAATCAAGCATCTTCGCAGACACTCCCCTCATCGAATGCCATAGGATCTCCCTTCAGTGTATGTGTCATTATCATACAGAGTACACGTTTTGCTCAATAAAACAGCTAATATTTGAATCACTCAATGAAATTCAATGACATTGTATATCTGAAAAATACTAGGGTAATATCATCTTCCAGACATAAGCATTCGATTGTATGAATTATCACTATATTTGAGGAATATTGAATAGAGCGTATCATTGCATTATTGGTTTTGAAAGATCGATAATCTTTTCTCTGTGTCGTATCCAGCACTGAGATATTTGGGAACATACACATAAAAGCCCTTAAACTTTACACTCAAACATAACCAAAACTAAAATAGTTACATATTTTTGAGCTTGAAATCTGAATAATCCTTCGTTATGCCCTGCTAGTGTTGCAATAATGATCATTAGCTAAGTAGTGTTAGTACTTCTAGCTTCAAAATTGGCTATTGGAGTAAATAAAAAACCCAACTGCTTTTCAATTAATGACCTGATGATATGAAGCCCCGGGGTTAGTCTGAGGCATCCCCAATCTTGCATAATCTATTCTGGTAAAGACATATTGATTTTCCACATAGTCAGCTCTTTAAAGGATGGCAAACACGAACATCTTAGAGCCTTAATCCAACTACCGGCTCAAATGCCCGAAATACACCGATACATTTTAAAGAAAGAGAAAAAGTTCTGCAAATAAAAAGCTCTTTGATACGCATGGATTAAGCCATTTCTTTTCAAGGAAAAACACGTGAATTCGAGAAAAGCCATTATTTAGCTTTTTTAGAGGTTGACTTGCGTATGAATAAATTAGATGCTCTGAGCTTTCCCTTGGGGACAACATCATTCAGTATATTTAGGGCGGGCAATTGATTATAGTGATTGATTAAACGGAGCATAGAAATAAGGATCTACTCTACGATATAAAGTCGCACGAAAGCTAAACTCTTGCTGCTGGACCATTTTTATTTGGCTCGTAGGAAAACTTTGACAGTCTTGTATTAGTTTAAATTAATATATATTATTTGAATTGAGTTTGCCTTTACGTGGTGGAATTCCATATTGAATGGGAAGGTAAAACACTGCTTTTTTTAATTCCTTTACCTATTTATTTAAGAAGAGCCGAAGGTAATATATATAATAGATGAAACATATGCATACAATTGATCTCAGATACGAATAATATTCAATAGCGGCGAATTATTTAGGTCTATTTAACTATTTAGTAGTAAGTATAACATTTTTAACTTTTCCGCTTTTATTTGCTAAATTTAAATTTTTGTTTCAATTTTAATTGAAATTATTTGAATAAATAAAAGTAAGAGTTAAATGTTCCTTGAGTTAACCTGTCGCTGCTCAGATACGTTTTATTGCGGTGGCACTAGGGGTGTGAGTTCGAATTCTGAAAATTCAATTATGGGCGCCAGGTCTAAAGTAGACCAAAAGATAAGCTAAATTGTCAGATTACATTATCCATAATAAGACACTGATATAAGGAAAGTAAACGCAAGAAATAAAATATATGTTTCATAACAATTTTTAATAATAACCTTTGACTCTCCTGAGTATCTTTTAAATTTACATTTGAATAAAAATTCCAACTACCAATTAACAATCTGTGTAGGTAAGATAAAATAAGCAATACTTAACATAAACTGATCCTAGACTACGATATAATGAGATATGTAATGTATATGAATTTTTCCTTACGACCCTATTTAAAATTAATTGTCCTGATAAGCTAATAGCCCATAAGTTACAATCAGCCCACTAATAAGTCAAGAATATTTCATTACATAATCAACCAAATTAAGCCTGATCAAAATGATTCTTATCGAACTTCGATTACCCATGGTATTTAGAAAATCTGTCAAAATCGGGAGATAATTGTAACAGACGTCTCTGAGAGAAATTAAAATTATATTAAATTTAAGGCTTACCTTTGAAAAATAATTAAATATAGCCAAATAATATCACTACTTGTTATGTAGTGACTAGAATAAAGATAATTAAGAAATACCTAATAGTTTACTATAATTTACAGATTAAAATTTCCAGAGACTAACACCGAATATGTACAGAGTAATTAATCACTATAATAAAGAGTACTCAATAAAGATAATTATTATTTTAATTGATTAGATCAAAATCCAAGTTATAAAGCTTAAAGTTAAACATATATAATCTCGTTTTGAGATACGGTAAGATAACTGTACAATAAGATAAATGTACAAGATTAATAAATTATACGCTAAAGGTAAGATAAATTTATGAGATACGATAAAGATACTTAAAGTTAAATTTCGAAATGTTGGTTTTCCTGTTAAAAAAGATCAAATGAAGACTACACCGAAAAAACCAGCTATGTCACATTTTTATCAAATTTGAGTTATTGACGCCATTTTGTAGGTATTTCTTAGTGCTGCACGAGGCACCATGAAACAGGGCAAAAAGAAGAGCTATTACAGATATTTTAATTGACCTACACGGGAAAAACCCGAGTAGTCCACGCGTACTTGGGAAAAACCAGTTATATCCAGTGTCAAGTGGTGTAGAAGCACGGCGTAATTTAATTAATTTTAGTTTATTGCAGACAGTTGAGCGAGTGTTCGATTTTTTTGGTCAGAGTTATATTGTGCGTCTTGTTGTGTTTAGTTAATGAGTTGTAGTTTAAGACATAGAGAAATGAGTGATATTAGGCGTGACGCGTCACGCTCGGATTTTTATGGCATGTTCCCGTATAGGTAGAGGACTGAAATTTTCAGCGCATGTAGCCAGAGTAAAAAGATCCTGGACAAAAATGAGACCACGTACACCCCCCCGTTTGGCCAGAGGATGGGGGAGAAGGTGAAACTGAAATAGTTAATTTCGGGAGAACGGAAAAAGGTACAAGGTCGGAATTTTTATGGTAGGTGCGCACCCTCGACCATACGGGGGGAACGGGGCTCTAATTTAAGGGGGGATTTTGGGGAAAAACCGTTTTTTGCCCTTATCTCTGCAACGAAGGCTCAGATCGAAATTCTAACAAACGATGACCCCGCTAGTTGAAGTTTTCACTTCTGTTGTGTGGTCTTAAGCACACACAATTTTTTTTAATATTATTTTTTATTTTTAGGCCTGATCCCAATAATTATTAATAATAAAAAAAATTGTGTGTGCTTAAGACCACACGATAGAAGTAAAAACTTCAACAAGCGGGGTCATCGTTTCTCAGAATTTCGATCGTTGCAGAGATAAGGGCGAAAGAGGGTGTTTCTTCAAAATCCCCCTTTAAATTAGAGCCCCGGTCCCCCACGGATGGTCTAAGGTGGAACTCCAAGGGGCGCACATACCATAAAAATTTCGACCCCGTACCTCTTGCCGTTCTCCCGAAATTAATTATTTAAATTTTTCCATCTCCCACATCCCCTGTCCAAATGGGGGGTGGGGGGAGGGCACGGGGGTACGGGGTCCCGTTTTCGTCCAGGATCTTCTTTTTACCTCGGCTACATCCCCTGAACATGCCATACATATCCGAGCGTGACGGCTCCGAGCGTGACGCGTGATGCATGACGCGTGACGGTTTTACTAAATTCAATACCCAGGAAAAAACGCAAAACGCGCCTAAGGACGTTTTCACTTCAAAAATTACCAAACATTATGGACATTCAAGTTTTTGACGATTTGGCGCTTGAGTAGGAGGAATATTTTAATTACATTTGTGTGTACTTATTTTTGCATAAAAAGTTTATAGAGCATGTAACTTTTGCTTTTTTCAGAAAAGAAAGACAAAAATGGTGACTTATCTTAATAATTCTAAGCAATTTCTTTATGAACATCACTGGTTTTTCCCTGTTTCTTTTTGAATTTGGTTTTACTTTTTTCAAAAATTCAAAACACTAGATATAGGTAATATTTTAATTACTATAGAACTGTTGTTTAAACCTATATTTCAATTAGACACCATAGAAAATTAAATATTTCCAAAAATTGGGTTCTACAAATTAGATTCTAACACTAAAAAGGCATAGGATTCCAGACGAAAACGCTCGGGGCTCCAACGCTTCTTCAGCAGAGTGGTTTCATAACTACGGAGCCATCCCGACCATTTAATTTCCACTTCCCAATCAACAATTACATTGCTACCCACCAGGCTACCATTTTAGGAATGGAACTGCGTCCTAGAATCTCCCGATCTTCTCCTACAGTCTCCCCATCCGCCCATATGAATTGAAATTAAGTACTATCACCCAACTCGAACCAGTTCAAATTCAGGACTCCATTAAAGTTAGAGTTACAATTTAGAGTAGAATTAGGTAGAGTTAAGAGTAAATTTAAAATTAGAATTAGTAGTTGAGTTAAGTAGAGTAGATTTAAGAGCCTGAAAAAAAAATAAAATGAACATCAGACGTATTAAAATAGCGTCCTCGTGCTGCTAAAAAAGACTCGCCATCACTTGAGTAATTACCTGTTGGTTGGCTCTCCTTCAGGTGTTGGCTAATCCATACTAAAATGCCATGGAATCAAAAATTATTACAATCCATCCTAGCTGCCATCAATTTCCAGAGAAAATAAAACATTTTTGAAGCCTCCGTCACCGCCTATCACCTTTTAGGCCCAAAAAGGACCCATGTTCATGCCAACATAATTGAACTGCATCACTTGCCCTATGGGCTTATCTTCAACTACGAGCTTGTATCTGAGTGGTTCTCTGGCTATGGTCATGCTTTTGGTTTTCTCGATGCATATGTTTATATTAAGTTTTCGGTTTACCTGGTCAAATTTAAGGAGCTGTCTTTGCAGATCGTCCTCGGTTTCTGCGAATATCGCAGCATCGTCAACATAATATACTGTGCTAATAGCCCTATTGTTCATTATATATCCCATATTTAAGGATGATGTTATCCATGACAAGATTAAATAAGAATGGGCTGAGGCTGTCCCCTTGTCTAATACCTCCTGGTGTTGGTATGCTTCCTGTGGTATGCTGTCCTGCTTTGACTTGCGTTGAATTGGCGGTATTAAGATTACTAATTAACCTTACTATATTGGCGGGTGTTTCTTTTTCAATTTGAATTTTGATGACGTCGCGTCGCCTAGTTGCCTGATCTTTTAGTTAGGTCGATGAAGCAAATATATGCTGGTTTGTTGTATGGCCTTTTCTTTTATTTATTGATAGATTAGACAAATTTGATTAATATGTTCTTCTAACACTTCATTTATTATCTGGTGAAAGGTCGCAGCAGATGCATTCTTCAATCCAGATGGCATTCGTAGGAATTCAAATGACCATATTCCGTGGAAAGGACTGTTTTTTCAATGCTACTTTTATGCATTGTTATCTAATGAAACCCACTGGCTAATTTCGGAGTTGCAAACTATTGGGCTCTGCCAAGTTTTTCTAATAGTTCATCAATATTTAGAATGGGATACCTATCTTGGATCATTTTTTTATTTAATTTTCTGTAGTCTATCACGCTTCTCTATTTTTGAGTCCCAGACGCATCGAGTTCTTCGATGTTTGTTAGATCTTTGGCTTTTGTTTTAATTTGGTTGCTATAAGATTATTTCATTTAGATTATCTATAAGCTCTGCAATTTATTTTACTTATAAATACATTGAAAATAAGGTATCTAACAAAATAAAATTGAGCGAGTCTCCTAGTACTCGAGACACTGATGAGTAAACATATCCTATAACGACATCCGTTGTAAAAAAATGACAGCTGCACGTTGTGTTCCCAAGCGGTCACCCATCCAAGTACTAACCACTCCCGACGTTACTTAACTTCAGTGATCGAACCAGAACTGGTATTTTGAACGTGCTATGGCCGTTGTCTCTATGTTTTAGCTTGTTCATAGAATAAAAATCAGGTTTAAAATAATAAAAAATCAACGCGGACGAAGCCGCGGGTAAAAGCTAAAAGCACAGCTTATACACTACCAGCTACTCATCTCTACCGAAATCGGAAAGTTGGAGTGTCGGGCACTGCGTCTACCTGACAGTGCCCTGAACGGTTCAGTTCTACGCTCTCGTGATTTTTCAAGCAATGTAATGACACAAAGCGAACTGAATTTAAAATGAATATTCGCTTCAAAATCCACAACAAATTCGTCCGAAGCCTCGGCTATCGCCCTAAAAAGACCGCAAATATCGGATTTTTATACAATTTTGCCATTTAAAATCGTTTTTAAACCGATTTTAGACGATAAATTAATTATATTTTAAATTAAACGAATTGTCAAAAGTATTATTTAGATGCCCAGACGTTTAAAACAATATTAAGTCATGACCCTCATCTAAAAATTTCACTTGACTTTCCCAAATCAAAGGATACCGCCGCAAGATGAGTAGCTGGTATTGAATAAGCTGTGCTAAAAGTATCATATGTTCTTTACTATATTCTTGAAAATATCTGTACAAAATTTCATGATGATCGGAACAGTTTATGCGTGAAAGCGTAAGAAACAAATAAACAAACACATTCGCATCTATAATATTAGTTAGGATTCTTTAATAATACTTACTGGCAGCTTCGGAGTGGATAAATTCACTGCAAAAATTCGACACGAAAATCTAATGCTACCAGGAATAACATAAACATATGGACACAGTTTATTTACCTAGACATCTTGGGCCGATATTCTTTGATTTGGGAAAGTCAATAACCAAATTTTGCAAATTTTAGAAGAGGGCTACCTATGGCTCAATATTTTTTAAACGCCTGGGCATCTGAATGATACTTTTGACAGTTCGTTTAGTTTAAAATAATAATATGCTCTTTTATCGTCTAAAATCCGTTTAAAAGCGATTTTAAATGGTAAAATTGTATAAAAATCCGAAAATTCGAACTTTTTTAGGACGACAGCCGTGGCTTCGGACAAATTTGTAGTGGATTTTGAAGCGAAAATTCAATTTAAATTCAACCGTCTATTAAAAATAAGCTGTGCTATGGTTCCAAATACACTGCGAATATAATAATTAATAAATATACTTTGACGGTTCGTTTAATTTAAAATATGATTTTTTATTGTCTAAAATCCGTTTAAAACGTTTTTAAATGGCAAAATTGTATATAATACCGCCCTAGCGCCTAGAATCGGTTTAGACATTTCCGTCCCCACACTTCCGCCCCGCCCACACATTTCCGTCCCATTTGCCGAGATTAACCCTCGTACCGCCGCGTACACGTCAAAATATAAAAAAATATTACATGTAAGAAAGATATAAATATAATCGACCAACAAACAGTACTTTTTTTGTAACGGCAATACATCTTTGATATCCTGAAAGAGATAATCATTTATTACAATTTGAGACAGTAAAGTTTTAATTTGGGAAAAGTCTTGTTGAGGGCAATTTTCATCTGGGACATAATCAGGTAGCTCAGGAAACTTATTAACAGTAATAGGGCCAAAACTGCGAGACTGAAGTGATATATAACTGTCGCACAGAAATATGATAATGACCATCTACCATTTGCCTGTATTTACCAAATCTATCTTCACGAGGTCTGTTTGAGATTTCCTTAAGAGAACATAACTAAACTTACATCCTTTGGAAAACCGAAAACATGAACTTTAGGCTCATTTCTATAGCTTCCATTACAGCCAGGAATACAACACTTTTGAGGCATAATTGCACTAAGTATCAGTATGTATGTTTGAAGCATATTGATTCTTAAATTTAAGAAAAGTGGTCAAGTTATATAGCATCATTGACACGTATTTATATCTATTCCACAAACATAGAATATTAACAAAACCATCCATTAAAATGATTAGCAATAATGTTCTTCTGCAAATACCTTCTAGTTCCCAAATCAGGGTTAATTAGCTGTGGAAAATTTGGGATATTTTACATCACATAATCGGGTGTTTCAATATGAGGTTTGCCTGGTTCTGACATATTTCTTTCCATACATAAATTATGGAGAACCCAGCAAACATTTACAATTTTTGCAGCCTGTTGTTGGATGGCAATGTAATGTGCCATATCTTGACAAACACCAAAAATGGTTAATAAGTACACCTTTACATCATTCAATGGTGGATTTTAAGAACTAATCTGTCATTATAGCATTGTTGTCCACCATTTTGAAGATTTAAAATTGGAGTAATAAAACAAGGCCGCGTAGTATACCCTAAAATTAAAATAAAAACCTAAAAAATATTATTTTATTAATGAATGAATATGCAGAAATAATAATAAGCCTCATCTGAATCGCCAAGCAAGAAAAAAATATTTGCAGCATTTCTCCTGTATAATTATTATTCCATTTAATTGGAGGTTGCAGATTCTCTTCAAATATGTACGTCATGGGTGGACTCTGGGAATATTGAAATCAAACTTAATATTTTAAGATTATTATGACAAATGTGAACAAAGTAAATGTACGTAGGTATTTTTTGACATGTTTTGCCCTAAACCTTCCAGTTGTACGATAAGTGAATGATAATTATTTTGGTTCACATAAACATGCGCAGGAACAGGCTCATTATTAGCCGGTGCAGCCCCAATACTCACCGGAGTACAGCCAATGCGCCTAATTATTCCAGGGAATTGGTAAACTAGAGACATTGAAGCACACCACTTGCTCCTTACTTATTGGTAATTAGTGATAACTCAAGCGATCTGTTTCGTCAATTTCAGCAATATTTAAAAAAATTTAAAAAAAATATCATCAGGAAAAAGCCATGATGGTTTTTTGAGATTAATATACATACAGTATCAAAGTACATACCTCTGGTAATCCAAAAGATAAATTGGTTTTGAAAGGGAACGTATTCGTACGTGTCATTTTCCTCTCCTATTGCCTCTGCCTTGCTGAGCAGAGAACCACTTAATTTGGTTGAAAAACAGTTTCAAAATATCAAGAATATACACGACAAAAAACAAATTCATATATTTTTTGATTAATTTGAGCGTCTACTCTCTACAGAGTACAAATAACATCGAACAGATTCACTGAGCAAAAATCGTTTTATGTTTTTGGATCAAAAGCAAAAGCCGCAGCATGGTAAAAAATTAGTTTTTACTCTACCTGCAGCAGCGAGCATTCTGTGAGGGGAGATTCAAAAAGTATTAGCTGATGCAAAATTATTTCCTCGGTTATTATTGATACATGATATTTCAAAGAGCGATTAAGATAATATTTAATACTTGATTCAAATGAATAAAACTATGTAACAAAGTTATACAAAATAGTAACGTATACTAAATTCAAAAACATTATAAATAAAGGTAATACGAATTAAAATAATTTATATGTGAGTTTGTAACTTGATTTATTTATTAAAAACTTGTATAAAGCAGAAGGTTCAAAATATCTGACAAATATTGTGGGAATTTAAATATAAAAAAGAACATATTAAGCTAGTAAACTACATTTATAGCTTCTTAAAGGTCTTAACACTGCATTACTCGCGCTACGAGTATTTCTCTCACATTTTATGCGACATCGTCAGTTTTCGGAGATGGCTTTGCGAGCGGAGCTGTCCTCCACTCTAGCTGACTTATTTGGCGTCTTCTTTAACATGGCCAAGTAATCGGGTGCATTTCTCAAGTGATGTGAGAATTTTTCTCATCGCGCTACGTCTGCCGTAGTACTCTTAACATTGAAAATGTTTCTGTTTTCCAAATTGTGAAAAAGTGCATGCTACATTTGCCACACATGACGTCATATGCGTGAGAGATCATGTGAGTTTGGGTTAGGCTTAGTTTGGGTTGGGAATATATTCAAATGACAAAAATAAATTAAAACTAACTGACACTAATCGTAAGTTGTTTAAACTACTAACCCAAACTAACCAAAAGTAACCAAAAGCACCAAAAAGGATTAAAATGTATCGGGACAGAATAAAAAAATTAAAGTAAGTTAAAAGTAACTCAAATTAATCGACCTTTTGTGGTAACTGAAACTAACCAAATACATTAAAATTGGTTATAACGTATCGGATCCGGTTCAAATTACTAAAATAAATTGAAACTAACTGAAAATAACCGAAAGTTGATTGAACAACTAACCAAAAGTACCGAAAAGGGCTAAACCGTATCAGGACAAATTAAAAATATTAAAGTAAGTTAAAATTAACTTAAATGAACCGAATTTTGGCGACTAACCAAAACTAACCGAAAACATTAAATTTGATTACAACGTATCGGAGTCGGTTCAAGTGACTAAAATAAGTTCAAACTAACTGAAATTAACTGAAAGTTTATTGAGCGACTAACCAAAATTAAGCAAAAGCACCAAAAAGAGCTACAGCGTATCGGAATAGTTTAAAACATAAAAGTAAGTTAAAACTAACCCAAATTAACCGAACTTTGGCGCCTAACCAAAATTAACCAAAAACATTAAAATTGTTTATAACGTACCGGCACCGGTTCCAATGACTAAAATAAACTAATTGAAATTAACCGAAAGTTGATTGAACGATTAACCAAAATTAACCAAATGTAACAAAAAGCACCAAAAAGTGCTAAAACGTATCGGAACAGATTAAAAATATTGAAGTAAGTTAAAAATAACCCAAACCAAAACTAACTAACTAAAAGTAACCAAAAGCACCAAAACGTGCTAAAATGTATCGGAATAGGTTACACAAATTAAAGTAAGTTAAAACTAACCAAAATAAACAGAATTTTCGCGGCTAACCAAAACTAATCAAAAGCATTAAATTTTATTATAACGTATCGGAGCCGGTTCAAATAATACCTCTGTGATTTCATGCGAGTGATTTTTCAAGGTCGGGTCACGACACAGATATTTTTGCTGAACGTCACGAGACGGTTTATGCAAAATTGATTATAGCGTTATAATTCATTTTTCACCTTGAAAAATCACTTCTAAAAGTCATTCGCAACCGGGAGGACATTGAAAATGACGAATAAAAAAGCAAAAATGTGATTTGTGTTGTAATTTAAATGGTTTTTAAAAGCAGAGTATAAAAAAATTAAAATACAAACACGACTGTTTAAAATATATTTAATTAAAGAAATGCCTTATTTAACATTATAATTTTTTTTAACATATAATTATAACAAAATAAAAAAAGGTGCGGATATGAAGACCTAAAAAATTACCCTCCACTTGTAGATAGGAACATCTATTAATATATAATTAGACATGAGGTTGCTGTAATATTTCGAACCTGTTCCGAATTGTTTTAGCCCGTTTTGGCGCTTTTGGTTACTTGTAGTTAGTTTTGGTTAGCCGTTCAATTAACATTCGGTTAGTCTCAGTTTAGTGTTTTTGGTTACTTTTGGTTAGTCGCCAAAGTCCGGCTCGTTTTAGGTTAGTTTTAACTTACTTTAGTTTTTGTATTCCGATACGTTTTATTGCTTTTAGTTACGTTTGATTAGTTTTGGCTAGTCATTCAATCAGCTTTCTGTTAGTTTTAGTTGGTTTTTATTTGTTTTAGAATTTGAACCGGATCCAATACGTTACGAGTATAACTAATTTTAATGTTTTTGGTTAATTTTAGTTAATCGCCGAAATTCGGCTAATGTAAGTGAGTTTCAACTTATTTTAATCTGTTTTGATTTATGTTTTCGCATTTTTGGTACTTTAGGTTACTTTTGGTTAGTTTTGTTTTGTCGTTTCGTTTAATTTCAGTTAGTTTCAATTTATTTTAGTTATTTCGACCGGTTCCTATACGTTATTACCAATTATATTGTTTTTGGTTAATTTGGGTTAGTCACCAAAATTAGGTTAATTTGGGTTAATTTAATCTTACTCCAATATATTTAATCTATTACGATACGGTTTCGGTGCTTTTAGTTACTTTTGGTTAGTGATTCAAGCAGCTTTCGGTTACTTTCAGTTAGCTCCAATTTATTTTACTCATTTGAACCGGTTCCGTTACATTGTAACCAATTTAAATGTTTTTGGTTAAATTATATCAGTCGTCAAAATTAGGTTAATTTGGGTCAGTTTCAACTAACTTTAATATTTTTAATCTGTTCCGATAGGTTTAAGCCCTTAGTGCTTTTGGTTACTTTGCTTAGTTTTGATTAGTCGTGCAATCAACTTTCTTTTAATTACAGTTAGTTTCAATTTATTTTAGTCATTTGAACCATTTATAACCAATTTTAATGTTTTTGGTTAGTCGCCAAAATTCGGTTACTTTGGGTTAGTTTCAACTTACTTTAACATTTTAAATCTGTTCCCATACCTTTTAGCCCTTTTTGGTGCTTTTAGTTTGTTTTGGGTAGTTTTTCAATTAACTTTCTGTTAGTTTCACTTAGTTCCAATTTATTTTAGTCATTTGAATCGTGTCCGATATGTTATAATGAAATTAAATGTTTTTGCTTAGTCGTTAAAATTCCGTTCGTTTTGGTTATTTTTAATTTACTTTAATTTTTGTAACCTGTACCGATACGTTTTAGCCCGTTTATTGTCTTTATCCAAATTTAGGTAAATAACAGAATTTTAATAAGGACATATTTGTTAAACCGATTACACGTGTAATTGAAGCGCTGCATGTATATCTAATTAGCCCGTTTATTGTCTTTATCCAAATTTAGGTAAATAACAGAATTTTAATAAGGACATATTTGTTAAACCGATTACACGTGTAATTGAAGCGCTGCATGTATATCTAATCAGAGAACTGTCTTTATAAATCTTACCTGATAGGGTCTTTGGGACATCTAAAAAATGAAAATCATTCACCCACTTTTGTAATACAATTATCCGCACAACAATATCTCGTCATTGTAGCGATCTTAATAATTATTTATTTCAACGCGACCAACAGTACACAATATCAAGGCGTTTGCACACTGACCGTAGATTCTCCCTCGTAGCGGAACCATCGGTGGCCACGAACCAGATTGATGAGGATTCGCTTCGAAGCTAATGAACCTACCGTATATATTTATTTATATCGTGCTTTCTATACTTATCAGTACACTTTCTTATCTTGTTTCTAAAAAAAAAACAGTTCGGTCCCGCTAGAATTCTAACCGTAAGCAATTGCAGTATTGCACCACCCACATTTCACTATGAGGTCAATTTTGCATTCACTTTTATTATCGGCTAGGATTTCTAATATAAGCAACCCTTTCATAATGATAAACTTCGTTTTTTTTTTAGTATGACTATGCCACTGTACATCAAGTGCTATTTGAAAATTCAGCATCTCTTCACATTTTGATGAACGATTCATTAAATATATTATCGTCGAAACTTAGAAAGATAGACAATAGGATACCTTATGGTAAGTTTATGAAATTGGTTGCATATAAAAATATATAGGTACTTCTAAATAAACGAGAATAAATGGAAATTAAAGTATTATTAACAACTGTATTATGGCAAGTGTTACGCCGGTGATTGGCCTTATATGCCATTCGGAGCAAAGAATGAAAAAGTTGAAATGCAAATCTGTTTTTAGGTATCGATATAAACAAGGCCTACACGAAAAAAGATATAAAGAAGCTCGACGGGGATCAACTATTACGGAATTCAATCAGCTTTTCCAAATCAACGTCGGGACTATGTTTTTACCTCGCCTTAGAAACAAACGGTAAGCACTGATTAAATTTTTTATGTAGCCAGATTACATGCGTTTACATTCTTCGCTTTCTGCCGTTCGAACGAAATATCCCATTGTACACTTTTTGTTTCGAGCCAGATTGAAACAAATCGAAATAACTGCTTTAGAATTCCCACATAGAAAATTCTATTATGAATCTTTCCATTATAAATTGGTGCATTCATGTTTAACGACAACATTCTAGCAACAATTATACTCGAAATATTTTATAATATGAATTTTAATAATACCGGCGATATTACCTGTGTTTGTTTCCATGAAATTATGCAATCCATTCGGATGCTATTATTTCACGATTATGTAATTCTGCTACAGTTTTTAGTCATGTTCTCTTAAATTTTATTCAATATTATTATTATTGTGGTTATATATAATTCTATTTTTAAACTAAGAGCCTTGCGTTTGGTGTCGATCAGATTGACATGGAGACAGTTTCTTAAAATGTTGGGAAACCATTAGTTCTGTCGATGCATCTGAGCTGAGCAGGATATAATGGAGAACCATTTGTAGCTAATGTTCTCTATGATAGTAAATTAGTCGCAGGAAAAGTGATGAAGGGTTTCTACAACTGCTTACTAAAAAATGTTGCTGGAAGATGACATTTTGAGCTGTTCTCAAGTCAAAATGTAGAAATTAATATCTTATTAAACAGTTGATTCTGAGGTTACCAGCAAAAGGTCAGATTACACACAGTCCCATAGAAAAACATATGATCTCCCTACCTTTATACTTACTAAAGTGCTATTACCCCTTGATTATAAATAAGAAATATTTACTATAACACTCCACGATCTAAATCAGTTCGCACTTCCCCAAGCACACCCTCTTCCGCTTTCAAAGGAAGTTTGCCCTGTTGCAGATAGCTAACCATAAATCTATGTCATTATTGACTTTCGTACGCAAATAGCCTATCATCCTAAGATCAGTGACGCGGATAACCCAATTTTCGTCGATTTAGTACAACATTTCACATATCTAAAACACGCAGATTATTGCCAGGTCTTGATTGACGAAATTACTATCTCCACTCGACCATTAAGTGTGTACTAAATCTGTAGCTATAAGACTAAAATTAAGCTACCTAATCAAATCATTCTATTAATATACCTAATAATTGGACTTCGAGTGCGCTCTAGCAATAATCCTCTTCTAATTAATTAGTAAGCAATTAAGATTCAGTTCTCAAAATATAAACTTGAAATGCATACGGTGAATAATTAATTTGGTATTCATAAACATTGATTCCGCATATTCAGTATATGATTAGAACAGAAGAATTTTTAACCTAAAATTTTTTTAGGGACTGTTTTCAATTCAAAACACTTGGAGCTTCAGAAGAATGCCAACAAATTTGCAACAGTTTTTGCCAAGAGGGTGGCATATTCTGCTGTTCCACGAGATTGTACAGATTGTGAATGTACTTCCCTCCATAATGGTATATCATATATGGAGTGCACCCCGTGCACGTATCGGAGGTTGAATATTGAACATCTTGTAAGTA
>JAEQML010064024.1:0-22472 GCA_016904865.1 Pissodes strobi | reverse complement strand
TATATATTGATTAATAAAAAATATTCTTACCTTATTGATTCTAACTCTGCCGAACTTGACGTAATTACGTAATGTAAAACAAGATGAACTTATACGAACGTCAGAGCACAACTGGAAGAACGATCCCTTTTTTAAACAACAATAGAAAATTGCCAATTTGAGGAGCGACAGCCTATTTATGGCTACTTATTAAAATTCTATAAGTATATAATAGGAGTTGAAACCGTTTTGGGTAACTTAACACTGTAATTATTCCTGAATGATAAATAAGACAATTTTTAAGGCTAACGAAATGAGTATTATTATTATTATTATTATTATTATTATTATCGCATTCACTTATGGTAGGTGACAAACCCCTAAACCCGAAATATAGAATATAAAGAAGCGGGAAAATAACATCTGCTCTTTACAAACTGCTTCGGTGAAGATCAGCGCTATCCCAAACTACATATATCAAAGATTCGTATTACCGAAATGAACTATATTTTTGGAATCTGACTCTGTACATGATAATTATATGCCTCCCAGTTTGTAAACTGATGGCCATCGCGCTCTTCTGATATGCTCCTAAAGGATTATTATTTATGGGGTGCGCCAAAACCCATAGTGTACTCCCATGATACAATAACGAGGGAAGGTAAGATATTGCGTATACGACCCCAAAGAGAGTAAATATGGCACCTTATTGTATTCTTTGCTATTGCATCTGGACGACATAGCCTACATGATGTCTCAAATGACAATGGCTCCAGAGTAGTCGACGTTCTTAGAGTAAAATCGATCATGTTTGAACACAAACAAATCCATAAACAGACCTGGATCTCTAACGACGGTAATACAAGGAACCAAATAGATCATGTGCTAGTAGATGGTAGACACAATAACGATGTACTTGATGTAAGAACTTGCAGAAGAGCCGAAGCGGACTCAGATCACATGCTAGTCAGAATAAAGGTAAGGATATGAATTGCAGCTGGAATAGGAAACACAACAGATAAAGGAAACTTAGTTAACACCGATAAGCTAAAAGATAAAATGATCGAAGGCCGTTATGAGGAAAAAATATCAGACCTATTAACCCAAGAAACCACCGATACCGATGACATAGAAGTGATGTGGAGACATATACAAGAAAAAATCAATAGAGTCAATAAGGAAGTATTAGGATCCAAGCCAAAGCAGTGTAGAAAAGTCTGGTTTGACGCGGAATGCCAGGAACTGAGAACGTAAAACGGAAGCACGTCTCGAAAAGCTGCAGAACCCCACAGGAAATACCATCGCGAGATATAATTCTTTACGAAACATCCTTCGGAAAATGATTAAAAGAAAAAAGAAAGAGAACGAAACTGAGAAAATCCAACAGATGGAAGCAAGTCGCGAAAATGGCAGTATAAGAAGTTTATACCAAATGGCAAGAACCCAAAAGAAAGGATTCCGAACAAGAACCGCAACCATGTCGAAGCGAGAAAATGGCGAAATCACAACAGCAAAAAACGAAGTGCTTAACACATGGAAAGAGTTTTACCTTAAAATTGTTTGGGTTTTCTCTCCAATTAGAGCCGCTTGCTCTGGCTATAGGGTGTAAACAGCACAACTGCTAGTTAAGTGACCTTAACGAAGCTGCAAAAAATCAACTGCAAAACGGGGAAATGCTCAACGTTTCGGGAAACAAATCTGTTCCCGTTGTCAAGAACGATAAAATCTAAAAATGAAAATGGTTAGTAAATACAATAAAACTAAAACAGTAAAAAGCTCTTGCAGATTGTCAAGCTTGACACGTTGTTACCTTCCCGTTATTCTATCATGGGGTACTCGTTGCATGTTCAGATTTTAAAGCTGTCAGGAGCGGATTAGCCATAATAAATGATCGGGCCCCTAGGCCATAATTTATTCAAGGCTTCCTTTGAACGTGAATATGTCTAAAAAATAAGCTGAACGTTCGAATATCGATAAAGATTAAAGGGCCATTTTCAAGCACACGCACGTTGGGATTAAACAAGGGTGAGTAGTTAATTCAATTACATATTTTTAAATGAAACCATCAGCTTATACTCACGATAGTAAATTTTATTTGCAATAAGTATATAAATTAATAAATAATTATAAATATATTTAGTTTCACGGCACCAACATCAATATAGGTTTCTTAATAACAAGATATACATAATATTAACTTTCGCTAGCTTTAAACGGACAAATTGCATGCATTAGCACAAAATACCAACAAGATAAGAATATTTTTTTTGCGGAAATACTGTTTAAAGTTTGTAAGCCTGCCTCATCATTAGATCGAAGTAACAGTCGTTGTCTATGGACGCACTGATTGCGGCGTAATAATTGAAAAATTCTTCTCGGGTTACCTAAAAAACAGAGACAAAATTTAAAATTGTACAGATACAAGCTTAATTCTAATCATGTATGTATTACGGAACCTTGTATACTAAGTACAGTAATACCATAAAGTAGAAAAAGAATTGGTGTGTAAGACCGCACAATTGAAGTGAAAATTTCAACAAAGCGATAAGTAATATTACCGAACCCGATATCTCCCGCAACGCTAGGCGAGCACCCTACTTCTAGGCCACCATCTCACTCGGGCATTTTTGTCCAAAACGAGTATAAGTATACAAACCAGCATATACATATTAATAATTGATTATTATGATTTTTTGCTTATAATTTGGCAGTTAGGTAAATGATTATTTGAATTAACATATCACAAATTGACAAAATTTACAGAATGATCCAAATAAGCGTTTAAAGATCCTTTACAGGCGTAGCCGACTATATCAAAATCGGCCTCTCCTATTGGTCGACCCATCTCGTATTACAATATGTCTTCGTGATGCAATCAATTTGTCGCAAGAGCTCTGGTGGTAAAGAGGTTTAGATAGTTGAGTCTCACCTAGACGGCACGGGTTCGAACCCGGTTGCTTTTTTTTATTATTTTTTAAAGATTATGTTTCTAAACAGTTTTTTTTCTTGACTTTGGGTATGTCTTGGGTTAAATTGGGTTAGCACCTGGTTAGTTTCCTTTTCTTGAGCCCCCGTAGCGAGCGAAGCGAGCGGAGGGCCATGCGGATCGACCAATAGGAGAGGCCGATTTTGATATAGTCGGCTACGCCTGTAAAGGATCTTTAAATGCATCAAATAAGACTTTAAATGCTTTGTTACTGACTGTTTGCCTCTCGCTTGAATGAATATCGTGATGCGGGAGGTTTCAATTTGATCCAATATCCAGGATCCAGGAAAGATGTGCTAAGCATGCCTAAAGAAATTTCACTTCAAAATATTACCTCCAATATCATGTGACACGTAGTAAGTATTTTTCCTTCAATACACGTGACCTATAAAGATTCATAGAGGGTAGGTACTGCAAATTGGATAATTGGAATTGGCTCCCCGCAGTGGCCATATATTATGGTTTGCGCTATCAATAGTAGTATTTTAATATGCAGCCACCTATCGAAATTGGTTAGATTGTACATTGTACTATCGATATACAGTGTATGTAGATTTTTATATTGTGATATAAACGTAAAAACAAAAGTACTGGATCATTAAGAAAAAACAACTGAAAATATTGTCACGAGTATCTTTGGGGGTAGCGCGTTTATTTAAAAGAATAACTTCTCAGAGAAGAGCCTCATCGCGATTAGTACAATGACGGGGTCTCAATGCTTCCTTTAATCTACCACTGAATGTTCTACTCGTGAGGACACGCCTTGTTTAGCGTGCCGGGGGGTAACTGAGATGGACCGGGATTGCGTTACGTGGGGTAAGAAGAGATGATAAAGTAAGCACGTTTAGTTTATAACAATAACAATGTATTAACGATAAAACTTTAACAACAATTATTGGTCAGAGAAAATGAGATTCTATTATACCCGATTACTACGGTGCGCATGTTTTCTCGATTTGAGGTACTGTTTATAGGTCTTTGTTTACTGTCTTATAATTTATAGTTTTTCTTAAGGGTTGGGTTTTATTTAAGAGCACTAAGAGCTTTCACTAAACTTTTTAACTGACTATTTAGACACTTGTCTTTCTCAACACTCTGACAAACTTCTTGTCAAGACTTTACTATGGAGGTTGTGCAACCCCTGGCCCTAGCAGTCGTCAAGTAACTAACCGGTACCAGGTTGGGTAGGAAAGGAATGGAACCTAAAGCAGTCGTATGACTAACTCTAGGAGCGGATAGAACCCAGGAGGCAGTCGTCAAGTGACTAACCTTGGGAGCTGGAGGTGAGACTAAGTCTGCCGAACTGAGGGTTCGGTAGCGTATTTATATAAAACAAAGTGATGATCATTGCAAGCATAAGGTTCAAAGTCGCTCCCGTTGATTGCTCGCGTTGTTTATAGTTTGCCTTTAATGTTTATATAACAATCTTCAAATTCAAGTTCAAACTTGCGACAGGGTGATATTTGTTTAATAGCTTATGCATTTTAGTAGATTACAATATTATAAACGTACCGTATTATATGGGTTTAATTAATGAACGCGCTTTATTGCCTATCGTTAAACGTCGATCTTATTATCGGAGAGTTAATTCAAGTTCTAGTTCATTGGAACTGGTCTCACGTGGGAACCGAGAACAGAAGGTGTGGTCTAAGGAACAGGGATGTATTGTGTTCTTCACATTTATGTGATTATTCTCATCAACCGAAAATTGATAGGTTTTCATCCCTATTAAATCCCCTCTTCAAGTAGAAGTTTCCCGTACCACATCAGAGGGTTTCAGAGACGCGCGAGCATTACATTGTTGACAAACATCATATCTTTAGGGTCTAGCCAATTGCTGTCAACTGGTCCGTAGCTCAGTGGTTGGATGTTGAGTCAGCAATACGGCGGCCCATGTTCGATTTCACTGGCAAGCCATATTTTTATATTTTTAATATTACGTGTAAAAAGTTTTTTTTCTTCATTTTGGGTATGCCTTGGGTTAGTTTTGGATTAGTTTCAGTTGGTTGCGCCCCAGTAGCGAGCGAAGCGAGCGGTGGGCCATGCGTGAAGTATTATATTAGACATTTTTGTCAACAATGTGATGCGCGCGAGACTCTGAAGCCCTCTGATGTGGTACGGGTAACGTCTTGTCTCTATTCTCACGTGAGGGCTGTTACAATGACTCGAAAATTCATGCCCAGGTTGTATTGTGATACAACTGCATTTTTTATGGCAGTGGCGCACACTAAAAGGAAGATCCTACGGTGCGTGTGTGCGAAGATGTTGATTGACACGGTTCTTGAATAGTTGTAGGTTGTAATTAGGGGGAAACAGATGTCTTGGGAGTAAATTCCAGGAGTAAAGCGATGCTCTAGGTGTTTCCAGTTGTACGACGAACTGGTGCGCTCTTGCCGTCTGTCGTGACTGTCTGATAAGCGTTGCCAGGGGCGGGATGAGGCGGGCCAAATCCTGGGAACATCTGCTGTGAAAGTATCTGTAAAGCCGGGACATTGCGGCCACATGTCTGCAGTGTTCCAGACTATCCAGATTCCGAGTCAACTTCGGGTCGCTGACGAGACGCTGCCACGTGAAGAATTTACTTTTGTTACTCATTTAAGTAGGTATTTCTTTCACTGTTATGTCGTCTGGATGATGGTATGATGATATTAGTGAAGCATATATAGCTATCGGTAACTAAATATGTTTAGAGCACAACCAGAAGGGTTACTAACTCGGCTGAATCGCAGACCCGGAGATCGGGAAAAAACGGTAAACTGCAGTAGAAGAAAGGTGGGGGAAGAGGAAGAGAGGGAGGATTTAAAAACAAAAAATGGTGTTAGTCCACCGAAACCGCACTTTGTCGATTGTTCTTTGTCGTTGGTTTGAGAACAGCGCGCATTGGCAACAGTCCCGGATGGATGATGTTCGTAATGAAAATGTTGATAAAGTAGGCAATTTTGAAATTAGGGACAAAAATAATTAAATAATTTTTACAAATATAAATAGAGTGAAAATTTAGAATTAATTAATCCCCCGGACCCCGGACAAATTTATCTTCTACCCGGAACCCGGAGAAACATTGGCCAACCCGGAGACGCCGGGTCAAAAATTCCTATTTGGTAACCCTGACGATCAGTTTTTAGTTGATTAATGCCTTTGCTAAATCTGATATTAGAGTTCAACCTAAATCTTAATTATCGTTACTGGTAATAAAAGCTATTGATGGTGATAACTACTGATAGTATATTCGACCACTAATTCCGAGTAGAACGTCGGCTACCGAGACGCCACCAGTAAAACCACTGGATCTTCGAGCCTCGGAGACCATTACAAACTAGCATACATTATTTTGCAAACGCAACACAGCCAAACAGAATCGAAACGTTTGTTTACTATTTTAGAATATCTAATATTTCCCTTCACGAATTACCCTCCACTCGCTTCGCTCGCTACGGGGGCGCAGCCAACTAAAACTAACCAAAACTAATCCAAAGTATGCCCAAAATAAAGAAAAAAACTTTTTTACAAACATAATTAAAAAAAAATAAAAAAACATGGCTTGCCACTGAAATCGAACTCGGGCCGTCGCGTCGTATCACAAGCACAGGATCGAACCACTGCACTAAATGACCAGTGAAAGCAATTCATGGGACCGTAAAGACATCGGTAATTCTGATACATTCCGTTTTCTCCGCATGTAATAGCCCGAAAGCCAAGCGGATTGGCTGTGTGCATTGGAGCATTGGCAAATTAATGTATGCTCTACATTAAAACCACCGAATCTTCGGGTCTCGGGTGTTTCCGACGACGATCGGGAAATACCTGTTGTCAGAAATTGAATTTGGAAGACCGTCACTTGTTCATAAATTAATGCATTTTTTCCTGGCTATTGAATTCAGTAAAGCCGTCACGCTCGGAGCCGTCACGCTCGGATATGTATGGCATGTTCTCGTATAGGTAGAGGGCTGACATTTTCAGGGGATGTAGCAGGGGTCAAAAAGAAGATCCTGGACGAAAACTGGACCCCGTACCCCACCCGTTTGGCCAGGGGATGGGGAGAAGGAAAAACTTAAATATTTAATTTCAGGAGAACGGAAAAAGGTACGGGGTTGAAATTTTTATGGTAGGTCTGCCCCATGGGGGGCCACCTTAGACCATACGGGGGGACCGGGGCTCTAATTTAAGGGGGGAGTTTGGGGGAAAACCGTTTTCGCCCGTATCTTTGCAACTAAGGCTCAGATCGAAATTCTGACAAACGATGACCCAGTATGTAGAAGTTTTCACTTCTATCGTATGGTCTTGAGCACACACAAATTTTTTTTTCTTTAATTTATTCTTGTTGTTTGCGGCGTGTTGTTGTTGTACAGTGTGTATACGGCTTTTTTGATTTATGTACAGTATTTTGTCATGGGTCTTCAAATATTAAAACGCTTAAAATGTTTAACGATGACTCATATCAATTAGTCATTACAGGTAGTATTTATAATTAGGTAACTCTCGTTGGGAAACAGCAATGAGATATTGTATCAGGAGCAATTTTACAAACATCGGCTAGACACCATAACGCGTCTAAGGATTCGTTGGTTTTTAGACTAGACGTTGCACGGACCACATCAAAGGGATTCAGAGTTGCACGAGCATCACATTGTTGATAAACGCCCTATCTGTATGGTCCAGCGAATTGCTTTCAACCAACTGGTCTCGTAGCCCAGTGGTCAGATGCTGTGCTTGTGATACGACGGCCCGGGTTCGATTTCCGTCGACCTTTTGTATTTTTTTCCAATTGTTACCTTCTTTTATTTTGGTTAGTTTTGGTTGGTTGCGCCCCGGAGCGAACGGAGGACATTGCATAAAGTAAAAATGTAAAAACACAAATGTAAACAAAAGCAACGCATGTGATTGTTAACAATGTTATGTGCGCGCAACTGAGAAGCCCTGTGATGTGGTCCGGACAACGTCTTGTGGTTTTTAGTGCAAACCATTTTTTTGGAACTATCCATTCGAGTCCTCCCGCCGGACGAGTCCTAGACTTGCGCGCGCATCAAAGACATCTTTCTGACAAATAGATGTTTTTATAGTCAGGGAATTGCTTTCAGCGGGTCTCGTGGCGCAGTGGTAAGATCCTGTGCTTCTGATACGGTGACCCGGGTTCAATTCCAGTGGCAAGACATATTTTTTAAGGTTAGGTATGTTTGTAAAAGATTTTTAATCTTCATTTTGGGCATGCCTTAGATTAGTCAGTTTTTGTTCCTTGCGCCCCCGTAGCGAGCGAAGCGAGCGGAGGGCTATGCGTGAAGTGAATAAGATACAAAAGTAAATATTATGATGCGCGCTCAAGCCCAGGACTCGGCGGATGGTTCCAAAAAAGGTTTGCGGTTTTTAGTAGCGTTATTGGGCGCGTGCATCGGATGAAACTCTTCAGGTTCTGCTCCGAGCAGTGGTAACCTCGATTACCAATACGTTGAAAGTAGTTGTCGGCTACTATCGATAGTTATCTCTAAGGATAGTTTCCGAAGTTTAAAATTAACTATAACGTGTCACGTGATTTTAAGATAAAACATTTTACGCATGCCACGATATGTTTAAGATTTAAGGCATTTTGGGATAATTTAGGATAATTCATAAAATGGTTATGTCATTTGTAAATCAAATTATAGCTGCTTTTACATAAATGTTGTCAAACCATTGTAGGGATTTGACTATATGGACTTTAGGGAATGAAAAGAGGGGAAGCGAAACATCCATTTACAGAGCAATCGTGAAAGTATGACAAATACTGTCATGTTTTGGTGCCAAACAATAAAGTTGCCGCTGGGCAACGGTTTTGTGTTTTAAGTAGTTTTGCGTGAATAAAAAACTTTAATGCTCAGGCGATAAAAATGATTGTGTTATTAAACTACATTATATATTTGATGTGGAAAATTAACGACAGTATTTTATTACTATGCCTTCGATACCTTTAGGCGTGCCTCAGGGCGCAATACTTTCAGCAACTCTGTTCCTCATCTATATTAATGGCCTGCTGACCGAAACTAATGCTTCTATTTACACTTTTGCAGATTACAGTGCACTGGTCTCCAATTTAGATCAGAAAAACCTTTATCGGCGACTGAGACTTATCACCGCAGACAGGAACAAATTACAACAATTAATCAAGATCTGGAGAGGGTACGAACTTGGGGCGATAGAAATTTGATCCAGTTCAATGCAGCAAAGACCCAAGCAGCCACGTTTACCAAGAAAACCAATACGGCAGGTCATGACATCAATATAGCAGGATCGACCATTCCTTCATCCTCGGTCAACAGCAATATGCACTGGCACGACCACGTTCCTAACATCGCAAAATCAGCCTCGCAGAAGCTTGGTGCACTATTTCGAAACAAAAAAATTGTATACACTACAGCAGCTGCTCTTGCTCTACAGAGCTCAAATAAGACCGTGCTTAGAATACCGCTCACACACCTGGGGTGCCGCACCTAAGTACATCTTAAAGCCGCTGAATACCATTCAGAAGAGTGTGCGTCTCGTCGGCGACCCGGAGTTGACCCCGGATCTGAATAGTCTGGAACACCGCAGACTTGTGGCCGAGTTCTCCTTGTCACAACAGACGGCAAGAGCACACATGTTTGTTGTGCAACTGGAAACACCTAGAAGATCGCTAACAAGGGCTCCTTTATCTGGCGCACTGCAAATAACAAAAAAATCAAAACCTTTAAACAAACCTGATGTTGGACTTCTGAGAGATGCCGCTATAAAACAAACAGTGAGTGAAGAATTAAATGAACATCTTGCAAATGTGTCTCGTGACCCTGTTTCAAGTTTCATCCAATAATGTTGATAGCATGTGGAAAACCATAAGAGACATCTTGAATAGGACCACTCAAAGAAATTTAAAACCATCTTCAAGAAGAGGTAGGCAGGAATGGATGACAGAGGAGATTTTGAGCTTAATAGACAAGCGTAAAGAAGCCAAGGCTGCAAACAACAGAAATTACTACAAACATCTCAACAGAACTATCCGTACTAAGATAAAATATGCAAAAGAAAGCTGGATTGAAAGTAAATGCTCCGAGATCGAGAATCTACAGCGACACCATAAGAAGGTGAAAGAATTCACATCGACGAATAGGAGATTCACAATCCACAGCAGTCCGGATGGGAAGCTGTTAGACTCCACGAAGAGAAAACTGGAGGAATGGGAAAAATACATCAAGAACCTATTTGAGGATGTCAGAACAGAGCCTCGTCGGACGGATATGAATGGGGAGGGTCCGAGTATCCTGGAGTCATAGTTGTATTATGTACTAACCCAAACAACTCAAAACAAACAAAAGCCCAGGACCAGACGAAGTCTAACCTGAAATTTTAAAACTGATTAGTGAAGAGAATACTGATTTATTTGTCACTCTGTTTAATCGTATTTATGAGACTGGCTAGGTACCTGGCGAATGGCTAGAATCGGCTTTTATACCACTACCAAAGAAAGCGAACCCCAAAAACTGCAGTTATTTCCGACTGATAAGTTTGATGAGCCATGCTCTAAAGGTTCTGCTGAGAATAATCCTTAATCGCAAATGTGAAGCAAATATTGGAGATGACCAATTTGGTTTCAGGGGCGGAATGGGTACGAGAGAAGCTCTGTTTAGCTTGCTGGTGTTAGCACAAAAATGCTATGATAAACAAAGAGACCTCTTCATCGGCTTTATAGATTTAGAGAAAGCATTTGATACAGTGAAACATGACCTCTCGATAGACTCACTTCATGTCATGGATTTGGACGAGAAAGGCACTACCCCGCTGCAAAACTTATACTGGAACCAGAGGGCTAGAATTAAAATTGAGGAATCCACGTCCGAGCAGATCGAGATCCACAGGGGAGTTAGACAGGGCTGCGTTTTATCACCGTTGCTGTTCAACCTCTACTCAGAACTAATATTTAGCAGAGCTTTGGCGCACTCTTTGGACGGAGTTAAGGTTAATGGTGTGAACATTAACAGTATAAGCCGATGATACTGTCTTGATCGCAGAATCGGATCTTGGCCTACAACGACTCCTCAGCAGTGTTCACATGGCTTGCGGATCATTTGGCATGAAAATAAACATGCAAAAGACCAAGGTTATGACCATAAAAAATCAAAGAATATCCCATCCCACAACCAATCCAAATAAACGGCGATGTTCTAGAACAGGTGGATACGTTTCACTATTTTGGGATGTTGGGTGGACTGCAAGTTGGATCCGGACGTAGAAATAAGATGTAGAAGAGAACAAGCCAGGAACTGCTTCGTGCGACTTCGGAAGCTGCTCTGTGACTTACGACTCAGCCTGGATCTACTTCAAAGACTCTCGAAGTGCTACGTCTGGTCTGCTCTCTTCGAGCCGAAACATGGACACTCAAAGCACAAACCATCAACAAATTGGAAGCTTTCGAGATGTGGACCTAACATAGAATGCTCAAAATAACATGGACATCCCACACCACAAACGAAGAAGTGCTACGCAGAATGGGAACAGGACGGTAGCTATTTAAACTTATAAAGGTCCGTAAAACATCGTATTTGGGATACATATTGAGAAACGCTAAATATCGTTACGCACAACTTATCGTTAAGGGAAAGATCGAGGGCAGGCGCGGCTTTGGAAGGAAGCAACTGTCATGGCTAAGAAACATACGTCAGTGAACTAGCCTGAACTTTGAAGATCTTATAAGAGCAGCCGAAAATCGAGAAGAGTTTGCTACTGTGATATTCAACCTTCACTGTTGGAGACGGCACATTAAGAAGAAGACTGCATCACTGTGGAATTCATTCCAAGGACATCTGTTTCCCCCAAATTACAACCTACAGCTATTCAAGAACAGTATCAAGCAACATCCTTGCACACACACATACAGTTCGTTGAGTGCCATAGGATATCCCTTTAGTGTAAGTGCCACTGCAATAAAAAACTATTTGAATACAATTTTTCAACCTTCTTTTGTTCATATTTGCGGCCGTGTCGCCAATTGGTCATAGTTTAAATCCGACAATTACGCGTCCCCCCTTCGTCCTTGTAGCCGCCATAAGAATTGACAAATAACTTGTTTCTTAAAGGCTAGGCATATTCTCTTAAAAAATAATAAATTACTAAACCATTTCTGTTGTTCTTGTCGGCCCGATCTATTGGTATGTACCTATATTTCGTCATGCTTAGACTTTTCGCTGCAATAAAGGCATGGCATGCGTGAAAAAAATACAATTTAAAAAACGCTAAACGCAACTTAAGACAGAGAACAGAAAAGGGCTTCTTTACATCGGTACAAAATCGTTTCTTTCGTCAAATAAATGAAGAAATCTTGTCCATTAATGATGGACAGGCAATGAGACAACCAATAAAATGGGTCCCCCTCATGAATTGTCCACAAAGCCAAAACAGGCCTGACAATGGACAACTGACTAAATCAAACACTAGAATATCGATATTGATAACAAATATTAATACATAATCGATATTGTGGATAAATATCTGATGTAATAACCACTCGATATTTCTCGAATGTACCATATTTGCCACGTGAGTGGGCCCAATGGAACCCTCCACTGCGACTCTTGATCCATTGTGGCTGGTAGAATGCTCGCCTGCCTGAACGTATCATTAATTCCTATAAGCGCGGATATTATTTGTATATCTCTAGTAGAGATGTCGGCTTTGTTGATTTGCATCTGGGTGCACCAAAATGTGAGGCATCGCGCATGCATATTAACTAAGTTAATTACTGTCGGTTCAACCCAAGAATAATAAATTAGAGAAGGATGGTTACTTCCCATTAGAGCCTATGTTTATTTATTATTGCCCCATGCTCCGCGGCCCCCCCCCCCCCCCCCCCATTGTTTAAGTTTCTTAGATTGTGACCTTGCTTATCACGTTAGAATACCATAAATATATTATCATACAGCAATCACTGCACTAAGGAAAAGCCAGTTTCGAATTATATATTCAGAATTTTTCATTCATAAGCACCCATGTTATTAGCATTATATGAATGTGACACTTGCTTTCTTAATTCAATTTTTTTTCCATAATTTGGAAATAGAATGTGGAACTCTGAGTGCCACAAGAAACTTACTATTTTCTATATTCTATACAAATATAGTATAACACTTTCTGAGAAACAATTATTAAGCTTTTTCAAATTATGCACACTTTTTAAGTCAGTCAAGTCAGTCAATCAGTTAAGTCAGATTTTATTTTATTTTCATCTATTTTTCTCTCATAAACCCATACTCTTAAGGATGCTTTTCATGCAAAATTTAATAATCCCCAAATCGTTATACTTCTATTTACTTTTGGCTTATCCAATTTTGTTTAAATTCAAATACAAAAATCTTGTTAAAAAATATTTTCCATTCTATATTAATAAAAGAAAAACGGTAATTTCATAACAAATAGTTTAATTATATTATCCATTTAAAATTTTAAGTTTAAACACATTTTTTTAAACTCTAAACAAGAAAATAGTCTTGCTCGTACGTCTTTGCCATATGTACGTTAAGGCTTTCGCGGCAACTTCGTCGCGTGGCTACGTCACGACAGAGCAGCTATCAGTGGAAAACTCCGGTTGATGTAACCATCCTTCTCTAGTTTATTATTCTTGGGTTCAACCAACAAAATCTGTCAGTAGCACGAGACGACACAAACCAAGGCCACCTATACGACAAGGCCAGGAAGCAGCATATTATGAGTCATCACAGGTAGACCATTGAGTCGACCGTAAAATGTAAACAAACCAGAGAACAAACTGTAATGTGCTGTAATTATCTAGTGTTTTTATCATTCTATTTTTGGTTTTTGAAGGGATGGTAATTATTTTGTTTGATAGGGGATCGGGGGGGCTTTAAATTAAAAGGGAATTATTTTGATGTATGTTTTAATTTAGTTTCTACTCACCTAAATTACCAGGGCCTTACCTTGATCATACCCATACTTGTACCTAATAAGTCCTTTGCTTCCTTATTAATATTAAAATAAGACAATATGATAAAACAGGAGACAAGTTTATTAATCATAAAAATATATAAGAGAAATACAGAATACATTAATAAAATAAATATCAAATCGAAGATAGGAACAAGTTACTGTTACAAGTACTAGATGAAAGGAACATTATATATAGTACCTATCTTGAGAGTTTATAATTTACAAACCATTGTTTATGATTTTTTAGTTAGTTCACCTATTCAGTAACCACTGAAGCATAATGTTTGTAAGTACCAATAACAGAATACATGATAGAATAAAACGATTAATTTAGATTCAGTCATGTTAAGTAAAAGAAATATCGCATATATAAATACAGAGCAGTGATTTTTCTATGTTGTATAAGTACTGTGAATAAAATGCAAAGCAATTATAAACCAAAAAGTATTGTAGCAATAAAATCAAAAGGAAGGTTCGTCTTCACGAAAGTCATATTAATATAAATACGAGTACAACTAGTTAGTTTAGTAGAGTTATAGTTCTATAGTTGATGTTATAAGAGTTAGATAAGTATTTGTAAAATGTTTCTAGTAGAAATAAAGTGTTAAGTGTTAATTAGTGTTCAAATAAAGTAACTAAAGACTGTGGCAGTAGGGGAAAGAGGGGCAAGACGGTGACGCTAAGGACTAATTTAAAAAAAGACAATAAGAAAAAACCCAAAAATATTCTTTATTGGTACAAATACTCTCCAAACACTTGGTAACTATTTATCATTCGCAAAATGCAAAATATTTAAAAAACGGAAGAGTTAGAAAAGTCCTAAGGAAAATATGCAAATGACCCATCTTGCCCCATATAAGGGGTAAGATGGGACAGAGCATGGGGAAAGATGGGGTCGAGTTATGGTTTGCACAAATCACAAGTGTAGATCAGATCAACAGGGTCATCTTCATCCACACCAGCACAGGAAATGTGAGACCACTTTTGACATATATGACATGCGATCCACCCTTCGTTTGATTGTGAATAACTATATTCACTGTATAAACACGTAGCATCATCTTCACTATTTTGACCATCCACCGTTTTGTCATTTTTCTCATTTTTTTTCTTTGCTTGGCTGTTGTTTGCTCTCAGGAATCCTTTTTTTTATTCTTCAAGCTCTTTTTTGTAGGGCGTTGAAGTTAAAATGGCAGTTTTACCCCTTCGGTAACTTTTTCGTTGTGATTTTACCGTACCCCATCATACCCCATACTAGTAGCCCCATCATACCCCAAATGAACATCTTTAAAGAAAAAATCTTATCTTTTTATTCGTAGGTATGAAAGGCTAAATACCTCTTAATCAGTTAGGTCCACACTGAACAATACGACAAAACTTCAATATGAACTGGCAATTCACTCTGAAATAGTTTACACGTGTTTATCTAAGGAGACAAATAAAATCGTGTCCGTCCCTTTGCTAAGAACTCGTATAACTAACAAACTCCGAAATGGATTTTTTTGTCGCGCACGGATTAATGTCTGCAAAACAACCCGTTTTCAAGGCTAGGTGCTAAAGGTGCCCCTTCACGTTAGTTTTCGAGTAAACGGGTAACCCCATCTTACCTCATGGCCCCATCTTACCCCCCTTTCCCCTACTTTATTTACTTTTTGGTTTACATCTTTTCAATTCAGGCATAGTTTTTGTTGAAGTTGAATCATTTTTCTCTTTAACGTAATTTAAAAAAAAAAAGGTTTGTCATTGGTTTTATTAATAATTTTAAAATTTGATCTTCACTATGGCATATGCCATTATGCCCCAAAAAAATGTCCTCTAGTTCAGTTATAGCATTGAATATTCATGTTTTAAAAATTTGACGTTTATTTTGTTTTAAAAATTCGTCTTCTTTATCAAATAACTTTTTTATTATAATCTAGGCATATGATGCAATTTTGACGACTTCTTCACCCGGGTAGCAAAGTCCTCCCCTAGATGTTGCCGATATGAAGCTAAAGTTAATATTGGAGGACTCTTCGTCCAACTCATTTGAACTTAAAAATGTTTTGCAATATTTATTTATTTATTTATTTATATGCATACTTTAAAAAATTGGCATCATTCTGCTCCAACCTTGGGTCAGTGCTGAAACTGGAACACATGGTTTTTAGAGTCCTTGGAGATGGCAAAGTTAATTTACCCGAGCTTCTCAAAAACTTATACGCACGTGGGGATATTGAATGAAGCAAACAGAGGTCTTACAAGTATATCTGAGCCTGTTTTTTGTGGAAATGTTCAAAAGATTAATTTGCCCTTTCAAAAACTCAATCATATCTGACTTTTCAGACTGGTATTGCCACTGCACTGACTCTAAGATGTCCAAAACTAAGAGAAGCTTACCTTTGTTGTCCACATTAACATTATTATCTTTATTTTCATTGTCTATCAAAAATATTTTGGATTCATGAAGCACTTTATTTAAAGTAATAATATCCTTGACCCGCACTGGTAGTTTTATAACACTCTTGTCTGAACACAATATTTTTTTAACGAACACATTGCCCAAAAACACTTGAATGTTCAAGTCTTCTGACAGAAACACAGACACTTTCACACTTGGGTACCCTTCAGCGGGTTCATTTAAATAAAAAAAACACAAGTTTGTTCTTCCTTTTCCTTTCAGCCATCCATCCTCAAGTTTGTTCATTTTGATGTCAGCTTCATGTAGCGAAGTAAAAGATATTGCTTCATTGTAGGTAGTTGCTACATCCAAACTTTCAACAATAGCCTTTTCCATTTCCCGCCATTCGATCTTTCTGCGTTCAGTGTCTGGACATTCTCGGAGAGGGACATCATTTTACTTAAGTATGAAGGGCATCCAGGTAGCTTACTTGGAATAGCACCTATAACAAACAGGATTGTCTCAATAACAAGAAAGGAAGAGCCCTGTTAAGCAGATGTGCACTCAGAAAATTGTATTAACTAAGCACATGGGTTGATCTTTTTTAGTAGTCACTACTAAAAAAAATAGTTATTACAACCAGTCTGATCTTGTTGTTGCAATAATTTTAAATTAGTTGAACTTTATAGATTATTATAACTGACATGAGTTCTGATTATTACAAATTTTTGTTAAAAGATAGATAACTATTATTCTGGCTGTGGCAACATGTGTTCACTGATTAAGCGAGTTAAATAAAAAATAACAAAAATATTATTAAAAAAATAGTTGCAACAACTTGGTTCCCACAATTAGTAGTCTAGTTATTCCTTCGTGGTGTATACAAAGACCCTTAGATAATAAGACACTAAGTGTTAATTTTTTTCTCATATTTCTAGATACTTATACATACATATCTCAAAATAAAAATATTAAAACAATATCACGTATGTATTTTTGTTGGTGATATAATCCTGTTGTGTTATATGAGGTTCAGTTTGGTGAGCAAGCATTTCTGATTAAGAAAAAAGTTTGCTATTATGTTTTCTTTTGTTAACCCAAAATGTTCCATGTCATATATTAAGCTCCTTAGTTGCGACAAATTTAACTAGCAAAATTAGTTGTCATTGATAATTATACTGGTTACACCAAAACAAAATTATGGCTTATATAACTACTTCTGTTTGTATATTAACTAGAAATATTGGTTACAACTAGGAAGCTTAGTTAAACTGACAAAAATAATTTGTTGTAACACCTATTATAGAAATAGGAAATTTGAATTTAAAGTGTAGGTGCTGCAACTATCTTTTGTAGCTTAGACAACTATAAAATAACAGTTGCTGCGAATGGGTTAAGATATAAATATTTGCAGTTAACTAATTCATATTTTCTTTCATAACTAACTTATTGACCTGTCCTCTATGTTATCTACACTCTTTAGTTATAGTTACTAAATTTTTAGTTTGGGTTAGTAGCTTTTTTTTTTCTCAATGTACCTACCTTCTACTAATCTTGGCATTTTCAGAGAAGCCTCTAATATTTCTCCAGGAGATTCATTTGTAAACGTGGTTTTTTTCTGAATTAAATCATTTTGAAAGTGTAGTTCACATACCTACCTGAAATAATAACGCATGACGTGTTGATATTAGCAGAATAATAAATAATAGATACGTGGGCCAGGATTATCCAAGTTCTTAATTTGTAATTCTTAAGTGGTAATTCGACATAACTCGTAAGAAGTTAAATACGTGTTTATCCAATTCCTAATTTTTTTACGGAATTGGATAAATGTTGTCATTATAAAGCACATATTTAACTTCTTACAAATTAAGAACTTGGGTAATCCTGCCCGTATTTTAAACATCACTATAGTACCTAATAGGTAATATATGTACCTATATTAAATATTTTCATTACTTACTCTGCTACTATTACTAGGTGTAAACTGTTCCCTTTTTCTTGCAAGAATCCATTTTCTCTGTAACTCCAAATCTTTTGGAAATCGAAATGTAGCAACTTTAGGCCCATTGTCGTAATTCCCTTTACACTTGTGGACACAGCACCGGTAAGGCATTGTTTAATGGCAAAATTACTTAAAAATACACAACAGATAGGCTCCTAAACTAGAATGTTTATTGTCCAAAAACCTATCCGAAATCACTTAAATTTATTTTAACGGAGTCAATCTCCTACAAGAAACTGTTGCAAAATATAATTATAATAACTACAAGTTATAAAATAATCGAATAAATGAAAAACCGAGTGAAAATACTACTTCCAAACAAATAAGTCAAAGATCAATTTGGTCTACCTGTGATGACTCATCCTTGCCTAAAACTGCCTGCTTCCTGGCCTTGTCGTATAGGTGGCCTTGCACAAACCCGGCTGAACAATAATGCGGGAAGTACGAATGCGCAAAACTTTGCACTTTATAGTACCTTGATAGTCTCAAATGCTTTGGCTACCATGGTTCATTTTTAAGATATTGTAGATCATATACCAAGTTTCATTATGTTTGTTACTGTTATGATTTGAAGGTTGTACAAATTCAATAAACAACAATATCAAAGAATAACACTCACCTTCCCATCCCTTGTAGCATCTTGCTCAAAATTTCCTAAAAATTTCTTCAAAATGCTTTCTTCAGTGTCTTCTCCAGAAATATATCTAGGCTGTGATTTTACATTGTAAACGTTCTTCAAATCTTGGATGGTTATTTCTCCGTCCCCGGTCTTATCCATTTTATTAAAAGCTTCGTTTATTACCTTCATTCTTGATTCGGAAAGCGGTGGCTACAAATATATTTTTGTATTTTTAGGGTCATCTATATACAACATATATTAACGTAAATTAAACTAAACTAAATTATAGCGTTTGGCCTAAATTATGTGTGTGAAAATTAAGATTTAAGAGATAAATGTCACGTTGACTAAATCAGAAGCCTGTCTCAGATCATTTTGTTACATATGCTCTTTCACTACCATATGCCGTGAATATCTTTTTATTATATGTCACGTAAGCTTGTAATGAGCCGGGGGCTCGTGCACTATTTTAATTAATTTATTTAGTAAATTAATTCATAGTTTTCAGCAAAGTTAATTTAAATCACAACTTATGCAGAAAGGAAAAGCTAGGAAACGTGCCAAAATAGGATCTAGCATACGCCATCCTAATATAAAATATTTACTATGGAAAAATAATTCCAATAACTGGCAGGTTAATTCTCGTCTCGTCATTATAACGCGTAGTCGAATGAACCATCTGTAAAACTCTTGAACAAATAATTGGGCATTTAGAGCGAGTTTGGGGTCCTTGCTCCAAACCTTGAAAGGTGGGCGGTTCGAAAAGTCGACCAATAAGAAGGCAATTTACGTTGACAATATGTTTAATATCACATACTGACATTTGTAAAAAACTGTCCCAGTGAGGAAAAATCGTCAGAATTTTTGACAGTGCCTCAACATTTTTTTGCAATTATTACTTCATATAACGCGGAGCTATTTTTTACTCTAATGGAATGTCAGTGGACAGATGATCAGAACCGGTTAGATGTAATCCGAAAAAAAAATTTATTACGAAAACAAATCACAAATTAAAATATAAGACATTTTTAAACTGAAAAATAAACCAGGTAAAAAATATTTATGTCCTAGTAGTATATAGTAAAAGTAGATTATATTAACTAAACTGAACAAAATCAACAACAAATTATGGACTTCCGCTTCCTTCTCGGTCGAGTCAACAGGCGTTGGGTCGCGGCTCTTTTGTCGCCATATTGGGTAACACGTGGCAATCGTGCAGGGACCGTATGATCTCCCCAAAGAAGAATCGGACATCCTAGCCAGCGTCGACTGTGCCGTTTAATAGCTTCTTTCTTTTTTGTTTAGCCAGTGAAAATACCCATTCACGCTGGTACCCAGGCCGGGGGGGAGCCGGATGTTCCCGTGGGACCATTTTTATCTGTGCCCTTAAGAATATTTAAGAGAATTGCAAAAATCAGAGCCCCCAGGAGTACATACTCCATGTATTATCCTTACCCTAATGTGAACCAAAAATTCGTCCATGTTAACGCTGCCACTTCCGTCGGTATCGAATTTCGCAAACATGTCGTTAATTTCTTCATCTGTGATCTCTAGGCCTATTTCTCTAAGGCCCAAAGTGAATTCTTCTAGGTTCAGGTTTTTGTTTCCATCCTCGTCCATTCTACGAAACAACCTACCTGCAAAGTAAATTAATTTAATATAGAGCGCCCATAATATCCACTTTCTTTCAAATTCGTGAAGGTGGTACTTTGAGCATAGAAGGCGAAGACATCAGAGGATATTCATTTGAAAATTTCCCACCGTCATTTTTTTTGGGATATAAGGCTTCTTAGAACGATTGCCAAGACAAGTCGACTTCCGTCAAATGCTTCATCTCGAAACTGTAGCGACCCCCGGGTGCATACGCGTAAATTGCAGACGCGATAGGACCTCGCCATCGGGCGATCATAATATAAACGTAGTTGTTTTTCGTGCGTTGGGTTAGTTTTGCATGAACCTCTTGTAACACTATTGAATAAATAATCGCGCATTTAGATCGAGTTCGTTAGGGTTCTTGCTCTAAACCTTGTAGGTGGGCGGTTCACGAAAAGATGCCAAAGATTGGAATGCAAACACATGTCCATTTGACAAAACAATTCTAATAACCCTATTTAGGCAAGTGTGGTACCAATAAAAGCCGAAATCGAAATATAAAAACCATGTCAACTATAATAATCCAATTTTAATTACTCTAAATATCAAAGAGCGGCATAATAAAATCGAGATTGGAATTTATAAACATATAATTGCCCCATTAAAATTGGCGGCTACTAAAGTGTTCTTAGTAAACACATTTGAATAGTTGAACACCTGCAAATTCCATATTTTTCGAGGCGAAAAACAATCCTCGAAAGAGGGTATAAAAGAAAAATATCTCGGTAAAAAGAGTTAGCTAGAAAATAACCTTCACGCGGTTAGTCTGGAAACATTATGGATAAAAGATTCGGCTGTCGAGTTAGTTAAATACTTAGTTCGTTGGTATGTCTATACAGGGTAGAAAAAGGTTTAATTTAAAAATGCGCCCCTTAAATTGTTTGCTCCCCTAAAAATTCAAAATCTCAAATAGTAAGTGAAAGCGGAAAGTGGTTTGGCCTACGATATTTTTTTATTAAATTTTTATAACTAAATTGGAGTACAAAAAAGTGCTATGCAGATTACTGATTACTAATTGGAGGAAAAGGGGTTAGAGAATCATGTCCATGGTATTTAGATAAATTATTTTCATTGAAATAGGGCGCCAACACACTGGTACTGCGAACCTGGTACCTACTAGAAAATGAACCGGAGTTGAAGAAAAGGGCGAAAACATAGTAAGAACATAAAAGGGTGAAATCGGGGTTCATTACAAAACTAGCCCAAAATGGGGTCATGTAAGTGCCTCGTTTGACGTCTTATTATTTCCAGTTTTTATAAAGGTAAGTTCTGGTTTATACAAAAAAATAAATTAAATGATTAAATAGGAACACGCCTGTTGAATTGGGATAAACACAACAAACAAAAGAAAAAACGCAAAAATGTGTTCTTGTATAGGGCACTTAAAGATATTAGATATTTAATAACATATATTGGTGTAAAGATAAAGAAGCTATACTTACCCTACATGCATAACAGTACACATATACAGGGTGGGCCAATGGAAACTTTCCACCCCGATTTCGCGGATTTAAAATCAAAATCTAGGACCCCTCGATTTTTGATTTAAGGGGGAACTATTTCTCAGTCTTTTTCATCCCCGTAGCTGTCACCACTTAGCTGGAGGAAAAACAACCCCCGAAATTTGAATAGAGGAGAGGAATTGTGCCATACCTCTATTTAAAGGTCTCATCGAGTTTTTTATGACTAAGGATATTCCAAGGAATATGACCCTATAATTTCACGTCAGTATTTGCAACCATAACGAAATGACAACTTGTCAAAAATTGTTAGACATTTGAAGGTCTGGATACAAATTAGATTTCGTTTTTTTGTTGTGAAAAAAATGGAAAATGCTATTTTTCAGTTTTTTTCGTCCCCGCAATTTTAACCCCCTAACTGGCAGGAGAACAACCCCCGAATATTGAAT
>JAEQML010064023.1:0-22472 GCA_016904865.1 Pissodes strobi | reverse complement strand
CACCACGGGCACAAGCCTGTCATGCTGGAGGTTCCCACCGAGTAGGTTCCTCATACTGGAATATCGTGTAATACAAGCAGAAGGCTCTGCCTCTGTCGAAGCGCCGGAAGAGGGGTGTGCTGACGTATTGCATCGCACCAAAGCCCATTTTCCTCCGAAACGAGGGCGCAACAAACAAACAAGTATGTCGAATATTATTAGTAACTTTTTTTCAAAATAGTTAATAAATGAATTTATATACAGACATTTCGGTTCATATCTGAACTTATTTAAGAAAACTAATAATCAAGATTTTCAAGCATTGTATTTCTACTTGTAGTATTAAGAGCCTATTATTTTACATATAAATAATTACTTACATTGTTTAATTTGCTTACAAGCTATGAATTGTTAGAAGTAACACTACTTTTTGTTTACTACATTACGACGTAATTTGAAATAATGCGAAATATGACCGACAATTCGCTAATATCCTGGAGATTAAATTAAGCGCCGGGTACGTCATATATTTTTGTTAATACTAATGATAACGTTTATCAGTATAGCATATACTTATGAACAAAAAAACTGATAAAGGATTTACGTAAAAAGTATTTTCGCCTTATATTTGATATAAAGGAATAAAGTACAAAATTAAATTAATATTTCCAATCAACACAGATAGCAAAGCTCTAGAATATTCGAAAATATAAGAATTTTTATGACTTGTGTTCTAAATTGTAAATCACTTACAAGCTCATTATCTTAAAAACAATGTAAACATTAGATTTCTAATTGGAGCAGCGAGGGACAATCACAATAATTTGTCATTTACTTCCAACATTGAATAACCAATAGCTATTGCGTTGCTTAATGTCGTGATCCAATAAAAAAAAAATTCTATGGGCGATTCACTAAATTGCTAGAATGGTTAAAATACAGTGGAAGATCCGAGTTATAAAGTAGGAGAGGGGATAATTAAGTTATTTAATTCTCAGTGCACCTTTGTTGAAACTTTGCTGGAAAAGGTCCATAAGATAGTTTCTCTCCGCCTGATTATTTCATTATACAAGACGCTTTTGAAAGGTGGTCATGAATCTGCAGTTTCACGTTTATCCAAAGCATTTATTCATTGACTATTGCTCTTTTGTGTGTCCATCGCAAATTTCCAAATCGCAGAGCTTATAAAGTGAACCTCGAGGAACTCTCATACCAATGGATTGAGTTCCATATTAGTACTGATTAGCTTGGACAGAAGAGAAGGCAAAATAAAATAAAATTGCTGTTTAGCATATTAAATAATAATAATAATAATAATAATAATAATAATAATAATAAGCTGTATGCGAAATCCACCAAAAACTAAGCTACTGAACATTACTGCGGAATTCAGCAAATCATCCAACCATGGGCCACAGTTGGACCATTTTGCTTTTGAGAGAAGAATCGCTTGTTCTATACTCCAGACCCACTCGAAGCACATCGGTTAGTCAAGGAAATAGTGAACATCATACCAAACTCAATGCTGAAGTTATTAAGTGACTTGCTGGCCCAACAGGAGTTCCTAGAAAAATGGAAGGACGCCAAACTGATTCTAATACCATAAAAAAGGGAAATCGACAATAAACGCTGTGAACCATTTAACAGACATAGGAAACCGGTCAAGAACTAGAGGCAAAGGAGAAAGGTGGTGTGTTCTACTAACCCTAGATTTTAAAAACGCTTTTATACAGCAACTTGGTCAATAAATCTGAGAAAAGTCTGGAAACCATAGAAGTAAAAGCAGGAATTCATCCGGGATCAGTACTCTGGCCACATCTTTGGAACATCTTCTATGGCCCCATTCAAAGACTCAATTATGAGGAAGGAGTAGAGGCGGCAGGATACGCCGATAATCTGGCACCAGTGGTTGGTGCAGGAAATAGGTTAGACTTGATAGAGAAGACGAACAGTTCACTAGAGATGGTAAATGAATGGATGCAGAAAAATCATATGAAGCCTGCGGGTAATAAAACGGAGGCTGTGATTTTAAATGGAAAGAGGGACAGGAATGACATAATCTTCAAATTGGCGGACATGCAAGTAATAGGAGAAAACTTACATTTTGGCCATCACATAGAGAAAATAATAAATAAGCCAGAGGAAAGAGTAGCTTCTCTTACCAGGATAATGCCTAACATCGCCGGTCCCAGGCATGAGAAGAGGCTCTTACTTTACGGCGCCATGCCATCAATAGTGTTATACAGCGCTCCAGTATGGAGATGAATTTTAAACATAAACAAATATAGGAAGAAACTAGGAAGTCTACAAAGAAAGGCACTGATCAGAGTAGCATGTGCCTACAGAACCGTAGCTACAGAAGCCATACATGTAATCGCAAATCTTATTAGAGAGAGATGAACTATTCCAATTTGGATCTGGACATTTGAGTGAAATAGTGGAAGAAGAAAAAAATAGAACAATGGCAAGGTGGCAAAACAGATGAAATGAAAATACAACAAAGGGACAGTGGACCAAAAGGCTTATACAAAGAATCGAAGAATGGTGGTAAGGTAAGCATAAGAAAGTGGACTAATATATGTCGAAGACCCTATCGAGACATGGGCGATAGATGCATATATTGCTCTGGACAAGATAACACACAACATACGATATTCGGATGCTCTAGATGGCAGAGGCCAAGAACTAAAATTTGCCTAGAGATGCAAGAGGACGCAATCCCTGAAAACGTTATAAGACTATAGATTTCGTCAAAAGAGGTCTGGGAACGGATATATGACTTTACAAAGGAAGTGATGACAAAGAAGGAGAAGGAGGAAAGGGAAGCCTAACAAACCAAAAACGTGACACTCGACAATAGAAGATAAACGCATACCCTTTTTGACGTAATGTCTAACAGCGGTTTCAAAGGGCGCGGTAAATATGCCTAGAGAAGCGGGCGGAAAGGATTTTTAGTCGGTCGGTGACCACCAAGGAGAGAGGAGGCGCTAACCCATCACTACCCCGTCACAAGCCTGAAGATCTGGCAACACCCGATATCACCCAACTACAGACGGAGGGTGTCTGCAGATTTTCCTAAACCCTCCACAAAAAAAAAAACGCCTGTTGGGGACCTCAAAGGAAAAATATACATTCCAGTTATAATGGAATGGTTCACTATGTTATTCAACAAGATCATAACATAACATAACCCAAACTAAATGCTGTTACTGCCACCACTACCACCATAAAATACGGTATTGGTCTTCATGTAAAATATTTGATACAATATCATAACAAAATATAATTTTAAAGATATGTATAACAGTTAATATAGCAATTAAAACTGTTTCCCCATTTGTTATCCTTGGTAAATTATGTTATGTTATTCTAATATAGTACCGCTTTCTCCTAAATAAAATATTTGATGGTTAAAATGTGTTAACTTAGGCTTAATAAATAGCTTGACAAAAAATTTATAATTTTTTTTTCACGTTTCCATGTCTCAGGAACAAATGGGTTAATAGAAGTCACCAAGAAATATTGTGGAATTTTCACTAATTATAAATAGAGGAAGGGGTCAACATGAAAAACCAAAATGCGCACCTAATATTTCAAACAACTGGGATAATTTACCGCAAATACCATATGTATGAAATATTTTTAGGTAAACAGCTATTCACTAGAATTTTAATTAGCATGTTGCTGCTAAAATCAAACAAAAAGAAGAGAAAAATATATTAATATAAAGATGTCTAAATTATAATAAGTATTTTGTTCGAAAAATGCTGACCAATGGTTAAGTAAGTTAATGATTCATTAAGAAGTAAAATATCAGTCAATTGTTATTATTGTAAGGTTGTTCACCTTCCCTAGAAAGGCGTTATTTAATCAACATAAACTCGTTAGGCATACACTATTAATTTAAATATATTTAGACTTGTCTGATACCAATCGATGCCCCAAAAATTATGTTACCGATCGATTATTTCTAAAATGTTAACTTATGTTTGTATAAAAAATAGAATCTGTGTGTTGATGAAGTTACATGAAACTGGCGCAGAAAATTAATAATTTTCTGTCGAGTTTTAAAATTAGAAATAATTGATTCAAATTAAAATATTCTTACTTTGAGACACGCTCCTTTTTTTAGAAAATCTCCTTGTTCTATACACTCTAATATGAAAGACAGCTTTTTAAAATAGGCCGAAGGTGGAACTGAATCTGCAGTATCATATTTTGTATTAACTTTGCAAGAAGAAATATTGTTAATAAAATATGCATGCAGCCCACATTAACCCACACTTACACTTAAAGGCTCATTTTCAAAAAAAAAACATGGTCTGAATAATTTTCCTTTTGCGTTCACCCACATATTTCAATCTCATGAAAATATACATATAAGATTCCTGATAGAGCAATTCAAACCTAGTTTTAAAAAGCTTTGGTCAATATATATATTTTTTTAATTTCACGTCCCTTTATGTGAGTGGAAGTAAAATTACAGAAAAAAAATTGTTTAGGAGAATAGCTGGAAATATAGTTAAAAACGTCGAAAGCATTTAGTTGCCTTCACAACTCACCTATCACAAGTACTCACACACCTGGTATGTGTATGGTTATATCATTCAAATTAATTCGATTTTTGAATCATTGGAAAGAAGGGTTCTCGTCATTCCAATTTTACACAAAAATAATAAAAACATGTTCAAGTCTTTTAGCGATGTTGCAGAAGGCTGTAAGACGGCTTAATAAAACATGTGCGATGAATTTTAAATTTTATATATCTAGATCTGGCTATTAAACATCAACGTTCTTGGGAAGCAAGTGTGTGCTTTTTTATTGGGTTTCGATATCTAGAATTTTTCTGTGGTTATTCTTCCCTGTCTTTTTTGCAATAACCTTACATTTGCGCCTATGGCGGCCTATGTGGGTAAGTTTAAAATTTATACATATATATTTATGATTTTATTGGTGTAATTCGCTATACAATGTTGCATTTGATTAAAGAATAGTTTAAACAATTATTATTTTTTAACTTAGTTCTTAAGCCCAAAAAAAAAAAAAGAAAGTGCTTGTGGACCACACCCCTAAAACATCGTTCACACAAAACGGATTTAATCTCTACTTTCAATCGCCTAAAGGTCTGCAAGTTTCACTTCAAAATTGCGCTCTCAAAGTTCGAGTTTTGAGGTTGAATTGGTCTAGAACTACTAACTTACACTACTACTACTAGTACTACTTGTGCTGGAAATGCGCTCAGGGGCAACCAATCCTGAAGAAAGGTAAAAAACGATTCCAAATAACTACCGACCAATTGCTTTAGTTTCCATCATGTCCAGTCATGGAGAAACTGATCAACGAGCAGCTCTGCAAATATCTCGAATCGGCAGGCATCATAAGCGATCGCCAGTATGGATGGCTTCCGCAAGCCCAGATCAACGGAACTTACGTGACCTACCTGTGGACCAATGCCATCGAGAGCTACGGCTACTCCCGTGCAGTGGCTCTCGACATATCCAATGAATTTGATAGGGTGTGGCATGATACGGACCACCACTAGCACTGCCTCTCTGGCTTTCCAATTTCTTAAGGGGTCGAAGCATCCGAGTTGGTATTGATGGACAACTCTCCGAGGAATTTAAGACCAATGCCGGGGTTCCTCAAGAGCATATATTATCTCCCACACTGTTCCTCCTTTATATCAACGATCTCTTAGCCAGGACAAACAATTCCATTTACAGCATTGCACATGACAGCACTCTTACATCCTAATTCATGTCGCGGACTCCAATGGCCGTTGCTTGTTTCCACCGCAAGCGCGAAAACCAGATTGCTGCCATCAATGAGGATATGAACGCCAGCGTGCAATCGGGTGAGGAAAACAATATCCAGTTTAACAAAGGAAATATTCAAGCGGCTATCTTCTCACCTTATCAATGACAAGACAAACACTGATTCTGGCCTCATCCATAAGCTTGCTGGGCATCAACTAAGAAAACAACATGTCTTGACGTAATCACGTCACCAAAATTACCAAAGCAGCCGCACAAAAGCTAGAAGCATTCTGTAGAGCAAAAAAGTTGTACACCTCATCAGCTCTTACTGCTCTATAAGGTCCAGATAAGACCATCTCTGGAATAATGTTCCCATGTGTGAAGTCCATCTTGTGGATGACCCAGGGTTGACTAAATACCTTAATAGTCTTGAACATCAAGGAAAAGTGGCGGGCCTATCTCTACTATCGATACGACTACGGAAGGTGTTCGATCGAGCTGGCACTTTCGATTCCACCCAGAGTTGTGCCAAACAAGCTGCTCATCACATACGATTCAATTGCGAACACCTAGGATGGCGCTGTTGCGGGACTTCTTTGTCTGGAGGACTACCTCGCTCTGGAATGGACTTCCGAGTAACATCTTTCCCGAAAACTATACCCTACAGCACTTCAATTCCTACGTTCATCGTTTTCTCCGCACACGCACCGCTCGTTAAGTGGTAGGTATAGGATTTTCCCTTTGTGTGTGTGTAGAACAGTGTCTTGCGCTCAGTTCGCTCGCTCCGAGAACATAACGAACAGAAACTAGCCCAAATTAATTTAAAAAAAATCTGATCAATCAAATAATTCACGTCGTTGGTTAAGTAATTTCCTTACTTGTTGGTTTGGACAATGCGGGAAGTGAGATATTTGACGAGTACTGTAACACTCCTTATGGATCATTTTTACTAATGAATATTGATGTCTTCTTAGAAGAAGAAATGAAACTACAGCGAACGTTTTAAGAATAAATCCGGCAACAGTGTCTCCTTAAAAATTGACATTCTGGCTACTATGACAAGTGACAGTAACAAGGACGATATTTACATAATTGGGTTATCAGTCGCTTTGAATTAGAGTCGGAGCAAAATAAAAGTCTTTCTTTCTACGCAATTGTGCGTAAAATCGCAAACTTTTGAGCCTTTTTTCCTCAAATGTGATTCATCTATTTTTTTTTGCTTAAACTAAGACACCTCCTTTTTTTTGAAAATCAGAGTATGTCACAAGACCCCGGAACTTTAACTAGTGTTTCCGCGACTTAAGTTATTAAATACCATTAGAGGAATATTTCCCTACTTGTCATATTTTCAATTGGGTGTGGCGCTGTCGAAGCGATTGCGTAGATGGTATTGCTTTTGATGCCCGTGAAGCGTTGTTGCCACAATGGAGTATTAATGAAGAAAATGGTACAAATTTTTTCCAGTATTCACATTTTTAAGTGGAAACTAGGTTTAGGGAAAATCATGCTAATGATTATTTTGTTATTTGGCTTGGATTCATACTGATTAACGTTAAGATTGAGCAAATAGATTTTAAGCTGCTTATTTATAGCATACGCAAGAGTTTTCTTTGACATTCTCTCAACAATCACAAATCAAATAAGAAAAGCCAATTGGCAATGAGAAAATAATTTTTCATATGAATTCGATAAAGGATTATATCTTGACTTCAAATAAGTATATAATGCTTGAAGTACTGAGAAGTAAAATAATGAACTGACACAAAATGAACAAAACGTTTAATAGCTGCTTCGTCTGCTTACTTTGTTAATATTAATAATTAACATTTGTTTAACGTTGCCCCCGTTCGTTTGAATTAATAATCGACGTCCCTTTTCAATTTATACTTGGGCATTAAAATTCTAATGCTATATTTATAATTTCAACCTTATTTTCAATTTGAACCCATAACGCTGCCGAAATATAGATTTTATGTGGTTAAAAGGTTCCCGAAGAAAATTGTCCTTAAATATTAGGTCGGGACTATCAACTCAGACTCTCAGGCTAACATTGCGGTCATAATGTAGATGTATATGTTTCCTAAGTGCACAGTTTTATTGTCATTTAAAATTTCTAGCCGTATGTTTAATTATGTCCTGTCAGTGACCAATTAGATAAAATTTGTTCAATAGACTATATGACTCCATTCATTACCAAATACGCTTTGAGACTTCATAATCTCTACGGTAAAATGAGAGTTGAGGATTGAGGTCCATTTTTTTTATTCGTACTCGAGGTCAGTCAAAAAGGACTGTTATTAAATTATTAATAAAATATGCAGCATTGTTAAGAATAGTATAGAACGGCAAAAACCCCAGACGCCTTTGCGTTTGTTCTTTTAATATATTTTTTTATCTTACGGAATTTATATTTCTTTAATGTTCTTAGAAGTTTTACGAAATATTTCCCAAGGAATCTGGAACATCGACTTATAAGGATGTTTTTGAAGTAAACTTATTTTGACCAGAATAAAATAAAATTAATTAAAGCAGTTCAAGTGACATATTTTTAAAAGTGTCGGGCACTAAATATGACAAAAAAGCCTGGAAACACTGAAATATATACAAATCCAGCAATGTTCAAAATTAACTCTGAAACACGTCGATTTCGTTTAAAATGTTGCCTTATTTTATAAATATATTGAAGTACACAAGGTGACTCAAAAAATAGAGAGTTATTTGTCAACTTTGTTTTTTTATTCCTTAATACAATTTTAGACATTATACTCTTTACTCAAGTCTATCTAAATTTAACTATTTTCCAATTTTAAACCTCCTGTTATAAAGTCCAAACGGTATGGCTTAAAGTAAAACGGTTTATAGTAGCGTATAAATTTTAATGATCTCTTCAGTGGCCCACTTGCGGTTTGTCGAAAGTTTTCATTTCCCGGTCTTAGGATATGTTCGTTCAAACCGGATGTTTTAGTATCACTGGATAGTTCATTACAATTAAAACCTAAGAAAGTGCAAAACAATTTATTCTAAGTTAAATGTCAATATTTAGAAACGAAAAATGCTTCTACTTTTCTGATATTGAGGAAAATGGGAGCACTTTATTAAAAAGCATACACAAAGCTGACACACATACCTTGCATACGCACCATACATATTTGAAAATATGTATAAATTAGGTATACGGTGACTCAGCTTTATTTGCGAAAAATTTCCAATTTGTATATATTTCGACCAGTTTTTTTCACAAAACATAATTATTTGTTCAGCATCGGATCTGATGATAAACATGGAAATATATATTAAAATCTGCTAGAAAGACAGATCTAGGGTTTATCCGCGATGCCACGTCTTGTTTAGCGTGCAGGAATTTAGCTCAGATTCGGGATCGATCTACGTCAGTTGAGAAGACATGATAAAGAAAGCACTATAGTTAAAAACAATAACAACGTCTATCGGTCAAATACTTAATGATAAAACATTAACATGTCTATTGGTCAGAAACTTAATAACATTATATTATACCCGATTACTAAGGTGCTCATGCTTTCTCGATTTGAGGTATATTTTTGAATTGTTTATAGGTCTTTAGTCACTGTTTTATAAATATAGTTTTTCTTAAGAGTTTTTGTTGTGTTTTATTTAAGGTTCGTTTGATAGTAAGATCACACGAATATTCCATTGCACTTTTAACTACTTGACAGATTCTACTTAGAAAATCATATCTTTTTTCAGAAATTTGACAAATTTATCATTTTTACCACTGCGGATATGAAACCCCCAGACTTCGCGACCTTGTGATCGAGCCAAGCTCAGGTTAGGGTGAGAAGTAAAGGATAGATTAGAAGCTGTAAGCGCTCATGTGGACAGCCCAGGAGCTGCCGAACTGATGGTTCGCTAGCGTATTAATATCATAAAAAGTGCTGATCGTTGCATGTTTAAGGTTCATAATCGCCCCCGTTGACTGCTCGCGTTGCTTATTGGTGGCCTTTAATGTTTATATAATAGTTTCCAAGTTCAAGTTCAAACTTAGGACAGGGTGATATTTATTTAGTAGTTTATGCATTTTAGTATTTCACAATATATTGATCATAAGTGGCACAAGACTTTGGGGCACAGTCAGACGGAGCTCCGAAAAATACCGAACAATTACCGCGCCACCTTGTGTAATGCTCGCATACCACGCAAAATCCATACAAAACCTAGAAACAAAAACGCGAGAATTCACATCGCCCTGAATTGAAGCATCAGCGGACCAATCAAAATAATCGCAACCAAACAAAATGAACTCAAACTAACTCAAAAATAAAAAAAAGGAAGAAACATAACTTAAAAAAAATGTCTTGCCACCGATGGGAATCGAACCCAAGCCGCCCCTATCACAAGCACAGGGTCACCAGACCTATTGAAAGCAATTCACTGGGCAGTAAAAACATCGATAATTCTGACGCTCATGGTATTTTCTGCTCGCCAATGTCTTTTATAAGTTACAAACCAATGATGTAGTTAATTATTAAAATCAAATTTAATTTAACACATTTTAAAGCCAATCAAAACTCATCCCTATGAAGTGCGGACATACCATGTCTATCTAACCGGTCTTCCTAACACTTTTTTTTTGTATAGATTAAAAAAACAGAAAGTCAGAAGGGTTACTACTTTCAAAATGTTTTGAAATAGAGCTTTAAAATAAGGTTTTACATGCGACCTCCCCTTTCATATAAAATTACGTCGAGTCACCACTTCGATCTGGTTATCAGTTATAAATCTATCATTGTGATAAAAATGGGGGGACTTTATGTCTGCACTGCAGTATATGTCAAAACAAAATAAAATGGTCTATAGAATTCGTGCGAAAAATTCCGGGCCTTCAGTAACTTTTGGTGTTCAACGTATTATTCCAATTTGCCTGCTTGATGGTCCAGAAAGACTTAAACTTTTTCCTCTACTTCTAAGTAATTATTGTTGTTTTTAATAAAACCAACATTTTTATGATCGAGCACGTGGCATGTGCTCCACCCTTGCGTCTAACGCCCGAATCGTGATTAGCTATATTTAGCCACCAAAATCATGCTCCCTCCGCTTCCCTTTCCTGACATTTCGGTCCATTTTCCAGCCTCCGGCTACGATCGTTCCGATATCTTTCCATGGCGAGATTCGGGCACGGCATGGCGAGACTAGTCTTGCGTACACAACTGCGATCAATAAACGACACGCAAAAGAGTTAAAGTCGAAACTGGGTCACACCCAAATATTCCGCTTGACACACATTCGCCAACAATAGCTTTGGAGTAGACAGTGTGGCGACAGTCTGGATTTTGGGCAGGGGTCCGACCGGGTATTTTAATTATTATTGGCTGTATACGCAAGGATATTTATGGGTCCCGGAAGAAAATGAAGACTATTTTCAGACACTGTTTGGGAAGGCTAATAGACATTCAGAAAATTATGGGAATCATTATACACCATGATGAACGATTATCGTTTATACAATATCTTCCAAAATTGTTGGTAAGAATATATTCCTTCTCGTTTGAAAATATGAAAAAATGTTCTTATAAACAAGGATTCGTAAACGAAGGAAAATTCAGCAACTTTGATACTATTTATATAATTCATGACTCTTCTTCCATAAAAAAAGGCTTCTTCTATCAACCGGCTAAGGGAAACGCTTCTAATATTCAGATACATTATTAATAAGTAAAAGTGCAATTTTAGGTCATTCACTAATCACTTTATCTCGATATATATTTTTTAAACTAATACTTAATTGTGCGGAAAAAACAACATAAAAAATAAAACCATGACGAATAATTCGTGAACCATCAAATTATCTTATCTTTATCACGTTTATCACGTGAAATGACTGCACAGTTTTTGAATAGTTTATTTAAAAACTTGTCCTTAATCATTTATATCATCATTAATAACATAAGATTTGCAAACGATACCGCAATAATGGCAGAGAGTATAGAAGATTTACAAATCTTTTTAGATAGCATTAACAGGGAAAGCCAAAAAAATGGGGCTAACAAGAACATAGATAAAACCAAATACATGTTCATCTCAAAAACTTCAATTGACAACATACAACTTACACTGGTAGGTAAACAGCTAGAGAGGGTCGACAAATATAAATACCTTTGAGCAACCATAAATTCCCAACTGGACCAAGATGAGGGGATAAAAGTCACAATAGAAAAGGATTTGTAATATACAGGTCAATGTTCACAAATAAGAAATTAAATCTAACCATCAGATTAAGGTTTCTAGAATGCTATGTGTGGGCTCAACTGCCATATGGGGTAGAAACTTGGACGTTGAAAGCACAATCCATAAAGAGATTAGGGTCATTTGAAATGTGGCTCAACAGACGCATACTTAAAATTCCTTGGACTGCTAGAGCCACAAATAAAGAAGTATTAAGGAGAATTGGAGACGGCAGAAAACTATTGATACTTGTTCAAATAAGAAAAACAGCATATTTGGGCCACATACTTCATAATGACAAATACTCCCTCTTACAAGTAATCATGCAGGGAAGAAAAGGCAGAGGAAGAAAAACGAAATCTTGGCTGAGGAATATCAGAGAGTGGACTAACCTCAGTGTTGAACAGATATTTCACGTTGCAAAAGATAGGGAAGCGTTTAAAGAAGTAACTACCACAAATTTGTGTTAAATATTCTGCAAAATGTATCATAAGATGCGCCCCATGAGGTAGGAAACATCCGATACTTTATACATAATCGCGCTCCTCTTTCGCACTAGCTTACCTGCCAAAGATTTTACCAAACATTCTTTTTACCTGCAATTATTCCACAAAAATTAATCCTCTTGTACTATAAACCTCAAAAATTGCTTATCTAAAGAAAATAAGCTCACAGAATCCTTAGATAAGTAATTATCAATGGGGCATATTATTTGTTTTCTAAACAGTGATTATTTTGTCTGGTACACAACTCAAATGGAATTTTCCGCAAAACCATTTCACAATAATGTGTCTCGAATCTTGTTTGCCCGTTTCAATCCATTATTTTTGTCTTTCAACACGAGGAATATTAATGATAAGAAACCTGAAACTCTGTCCGAATTTTCACTAATTTTTATGTCATGCAATCGAATCAATTTGTTATCGGGATAGTAAAGAGGCTCTGACCTAGACCTACCGGACGCCAAGTAGAAGTGCGCAAGCTTTGTACCAGGTCAAGCTGTTTGCTTTTAATAGTCAATCAAAGTTTAGACATTTCATAAATCCTCGAAGCTAGAAAGAAGGCAATAATAGTTGTTTGGCTGTTATATTTTTAATGTATTCTGAAGGAAAGCTCAAATAATAATTGGGTCATGCACCAGTTTGACTCGGAAGATTTAATATGGAATCTCTGGATTCCGTTTGTAAGAATTATTGATCCATGAGGAACCCACCAACCATCATCTACCAAGCGAAGATTCATGATATTGGGTTGTGCATAAGTGAATAAGCCTACCGCCTGCAAAATTGTACTCTCAGATAACTAGGTTATAGTTTCAGTTTTGAAGTCAGGTAGTGCCGAACCTTCTCGCCAGTCTTCTCAATCGAGTTCTGAGAATATTTAAAGGTAAACAAATGACCCATAACCTTGGGATGCAAGGTGCAAATGTCCTATTCTAATAGACCGCCTAACCAAATGGGGAGCTACCAATCACCTGGAGAAAGTGCGGAAGAATATGCTCCACGAGCAAAAAACATTTACCTCCTTTAAACTGAAAACTGAAAATAAGGACCCTACGTTGTTAGGTATTTTGGGCATTACATGGAAAAACGGACTTGCTTGGGCATGTCTGGATCTCGTTTGTAAGAATTTTAACCCAACCATCTACCGAAAAATGATTGAATTGTGTATAAGCGATGGGCCTATTGAACGCAAAACTTTATATACCGTCAAATAATTAGATAGTGTGAAAGCTCTAGACTCTTCCAGCTTTACAATCAAAAGGTGCCAGACCTTGCCGTCAGTCTCCTCAATCAACTGACTTAAACTATTACTTGATGCTGAGAACATTTAAGGTAACCAAATGGCCGATAACCTTGGAACGTAAGGGCCAAATGCCCTGTTCTAACGGACGAAAGGCCACCTAACTCAATGAAGCAAAGCTGGAAGAAGGTGCAGAACAATTAATGCTCCACGACAAAGACACACAAAAATATTTTCCTCTTTTAAACTTACAACTGAAAATAAGGACGGTACATGGTTATGTGTTTTGTGCATTACTGCAATGAAAAGTTGGAGAAATGTGGACTTATCGTACATTACTCCGGATAAGTTGGTTTGATAGAATAAGGGACTTTGAATACGCATAAAATGACAAAAACTAGAATATTTTAGACATATTATAAGACGCCCAGAAAAATATGAGCCCCACCAACTTACATAGGAGGAACGGTATCCCGTCAGGCCTCTCCTACGGGAATAATATAGCAAATATCTCTTCCTGTTTCCGACCGCAGTTAAATGATCACCAACGTTCGAAAGCGAATAGTTATGGAAGATGAAAACACATTTATATCGAATGATGAATATTTTATTCCAATTATAACTTCCTAGTAGCACAATAACAATAATTGTTTTCGCAGCAACATTTCATGTTGATTCAGGAAAAACCTTACAATCTTCCCGATTTAAAATGTTCGCAAACTATTCAAATAAACAAGATATATTTAACTGGCGAAATAAAATAAGTAACCTTGTAGATATAAACATAATTATATCGTATAGTTATTAGTTTTGAGTTACATCGCATGCAGGCCCGAAAACGTTTGTCTATAGACTTTAGAGTTTTAGTTTTCAGATTAAGGATTTAGAACTGTATTTTCTGTAATATTGCTTAATAAGTACATATGATACATATGCAATATTCATTTTCATGCATTACGGACGGTCCAGGCCCAGCCAAACTTTTATATTTTAAAACCGAGCCGGGACGGGTTGGGACGGGCCATTAATTGTCACTGAAAGCCGGAAGGCCATCTTTCCATATTTACATATTACGTCAATACAGGCCCGTACGACTAGACTCAACTCCTGCATGAACTGAAAAATCTTATTTTCAGGCAATATTACCACCTTAATCTGATTAATTGATCTTAATTTCAATCTGAAAATATATCAAATCTGATGATGGTGATCTGACAAAGCTGTTTGGAAGACCAAGCTTTTCGAGTATGTGATGGTAATAAATATATTATCTATAGGATTAGATGAGAGTTCTACCTCTCTTTGTGATTCAAGTTTTTTTTTTGATCCAGAACATTATGCTTCTAAATAAATTGTGATTAACAGCACTAGAAAAAACAACTTTACATTTACTGTAGTTTGCGTTTAATTACTAGCGGTTTTTCAATTTTACCCGAAAATATATTAAAGGATCCAGGTCTTTTTTATACATACAGAGTATAATCAGTTTAGGTCTTCTTGAAACAGTATAAGCACATCCCATTTCTCTCTAACCCTCTCCGTAAAAACAGACTTTTCCTTCATAAAAAGAAGCATTCCTTCCACAAGGATGCACGCCCAACTTGGGCCTTATTTGATATCCTTTTATTTTATAAAAATTCTCTGCTGCTTCCATCAAACAATGGTTCGTCAGAAACACCACCAGAGATTTTAGGATCCAAGAGGACAGAAAAATCTTCAACTCTGCAGTTAGGCTCACTATTCACAGAAACAGCCTGGCAATACCAATTATTTCAGGTATACACATCTTCAAAGCCATGACAATCCAGCTTCCGTAATCACAGGATATCGCTAAAGCAGAGCTTTCTACGGCTTCTTATAAGCTTTTTCATCAACATATGAGAAGTAAATAAATAGAGCGAGAGTTATAGAGATCATTATAGCTTCGCCCCCATATGATTAGGCATCAGAACAGCCGACTACAACAGACAATTTGGATGCATTTGGTAATATTTACGGTTTAAGATAATACATCTAATGTGCCAGGGAGAAGATGCTGCAAAAGTTGTATGGATATGTTGTTCTAACCAGAGGTACCTTGGTCTTAATTTCAGTAAAATGCTCGTTATATAGTTAGCATCTGTGGAAGCAATAGAAAAAGGGACCATTAGATTTAAGGATATTTTGGGAATAACGCAAGCCATTTTCCAGATTCATTCCTAGGAACCTTAAAGGTTGCGAATAGGCCTTAATAATAGAACCGAGGTGAACCTATAGTAAACAATTTATAGGGGCAAAAATTCATAAAAACAGTTTTAGTTTGATTAAGACACACCCCATAAGTATAAGTATTTATTCCGTTTGATCAAAGCAGATATATTTGGGTGACCATCTAGCGTTACACTTTTCACCAGAAGTTGTGAAGGTATCAATAGAAAACAATATGCAGTTATTTCACTGCTTTTCCTCCGTTAGAGTTTTGGATAGATTGAGACAAGAATCCACGCGTCAAGGAACAATTCCCAAGGAGCGATTTCCCATGCTCCTGCTAAAGCTATGCAATTCTATAACACCTGAGGTACTTTTAAAGGAGAGGGAGGCCAGATGGGCTACGTGTAGATTGACACAGGCGGTGATCAACAATCCGCAGATGGTGCCCAACAAGCTCAAAAACGCTAATGAGCGAGCCAGTGTGTTGGGTCCACCATCAGATGTTATGCCTACCAAACCTACCTATAACGCCCTCCTACCAGAGAGCAACGAATGGGAAAAAGGCTCGGAACATCTGAGAACAACAGGGAATAGTTGGTTCTCTGACGGCTCTAAGACCAATGATAGTACAGGAGCAGCTGCATGGAATAAAAATGGAAAGGTTGAGCTTAAGTGTTCCCTAGGCAAACATGCAACCATTTTTCAGGCCGAAGTTAAAGCCATTGATATGACTGCTCATTGACTCATCGATAGAAACTGGAAAGGCAAGTCAATCAAAATATTCTCGGACGGTCACGCGGCTTTAAAAGGTCTTGAATCTATCCGTTGTTCATCCAAGGCAGTATGGAACTACCAGGAACTACTCACCAAACTAGGCAGGGAAAATAAACTTACACTGATTTGGATACCTGGACATACAGGATATGAAGGCAAGTACAAAGCTGAGAACCAGTATTGGGAATAGCTTACAACACAGCTAAAGAAACCCTCTTCAGGTGGACACAACAGCAACTTGTAGACACATGGAGAGAGTTACCTTGCCCAACTTATTCAAAGATGGCAGTGAATCTGCCATCAGCTTGGCCGATAGCAGGTACAGGCTGTAGTTGGCATGTAATATTTGTTCAAACCAACTGCAATGTTACGTCATCAATTACACCAAGTGTACTCTTATGAGATTTGCTAGTGTCGTCATTATTACGAAACATTATACCTGCTCTGAACAAACATTACACTGGCCATTGTCGGCTAAGAAGCCACATGAACAAGAAACGGAATGCCGCTTGTGCTTGGAGGACAAAAAAACAATGGAGCATGTTTGATGCCACTGTCCAGCAATGGAAAAAACCAGACAAACAGTGTTTGGAGATTCTCAAATTACACTTGCAGATTTGAAAACTATCCACCCCAGAAAGCTATTCGATTTCATGAAGAGGATCGAGCTTCTGGCCTAAAGGAAACCACAGATATGAGCCACAATAGACCAGGAGTCGCAGTGGAGGGCCCCATTTGGACCCACTCACGTGTACAATTACAAAATACTTTTAGAGGAACTGGCCTGTATCCATTTGGCCCTAGTGTAGTTCCAAATAAGCTTGCTTCCGAAAAAAACGACACTGGCAGAATTTTAGATGCCAGTTTATTTTGATGAAAATAGAATGTGTCATAAAAAGGAACGAAATTGACCACAAAGCCAGGCATTTTACTGGCAATTACCAAATTTAAACTCAGGCGAACGTTCTACATCAAGTCTTCTAGTACAGCTCGCCCTACAAGTCCAGACCAAGATCTTCCCCCATAAACCCGAGGTTCAAATTCATCATCCAAGCAGACTATAGGACATGACCTCTGCCCGGTCTGCCTGTGTCATTTTCGACATTACCCTGGGTTTGCTGCGTCAACTGCAAGACATGGGTTTGCGGACATTGTAACAAGGGCACCACGAATCCTCGGTATGAATGTCCATGATGTGAGGATGATAAAGATATGTAAAAGCAAATTCATTATTTTAAGGGATATTATTTTTGTTTTAATTAACATTAACATGACTCAAATAAATGAATCCCAGCTTCATAAACACCTGCACTTTTTAACGTTTAACCCCCCGAAATATTCTAAATTAAAAAAAAATACAATTAATCCAGTGTCAAACTAGTCCCCAAATGGTACTAATTTGACATCCGGTACAAAACAAATTGCTTTTAAGAAGTTGTCTGGTATAGGCAATATTGTCAAGGTATCAATTGGTTCAGGCAAACATAAATTTCTTGATGCGGATAAATGACAAAAAAGTTACGGCATTAAAACTCTCTAAACTATATCATTGGTTTATGGTATGTTATTAATAATTATAAAATTTTCAAACGCTTTGTGGGTAGACATGTTTTAAGTACGTTTTTTCAATAAAGAATATTATTTAGATCTACACTTACTTGATTTCTATTGATTAAATTCGTATGAAAGCAGTGGCTAAATTGTTTATAAAAAGCTGTTCCGTACAATTTCCTGTTGAATATTTTAAAATTTTTAATTTATAACAATACGTTTATGCTGTTTTTATGTTTATAAAATAATGCATATTAAAGGAAGGTGAATAAACTTAAGTATGTCAATATCTTTTGACTTCTTGATTATTGTAAATTAGGCTTTTTAATATGGATCACGTAAAAGTCTATAGAAATACGTGCAATATTTACGGATACCTACACATCAACATTTCTCAGATAGATATCCATTAATAGGTTTTATTTAACTTTTGAACATCCTTTATGGAATACATTTTTACCACATAATTTTTAGCGATAGCCATACATGCTCGTTTATATGGAAATTTAAATGAACGTTTTTGCAGAACAGAAATGCATTAATATTAATAAAACGTATTTGCTTTTTTATGCACATATACTGAATTTTGATTTACCATTGATTACTTACCCATATTTACATCATATTTGTTATTTGACCTCATATCAAACCTTTAAAAATAATTCAATAACAGAGTCAATTTTTTTTATTTATTTTGTGATAAAGTCTGGAATAATGAAAAGGCTCGGACCCGTCAAGTTTTTGCTTTTTTTTATTTTTTTAAATTACTCAATAATATGAGGGGTGCATCAAAGAGGCTGGAGAGCTGTAAACTTTATTTTTTAATTGCTTACTGAGAATTCTTCTCAAAATTTTGGATATATTCCATTTAATCTGCCTTATACCTCAATTGGATTGTTTCTAAAATATTGACAAATATTTATAACATTTTTGTGCCTTGAAACGCTTAATAATAATCTGACCGGTTTGACTTAGAGCGAAACGCCTTTGCTTATCGCCTTGCTTATCTGAGCCTTTTAGTAGTCCATCCTGTGACACCAGCATTCGGGTTGACCGGAAATATCGAACATCCCGAAAATGCGAACTTATGGAAGAACAGGAAGTTGGTGTTAATAGTGAAGGTAAGGAAGTGCAAACTATGTTGCGCTTACTCAAACTTTTCAGATTTCGCAGGAGTCAATATTACGAAACCAATTCAATTGAGGTGTTAAGTATGCAAGAAGTCTAAGATTTTGAAAATAATACGAATATCGAAAAAAAAATGGGATGTTTCATTTAAAAAAGAGCTGTCAAGCCTTATATTACTGATTAATGTTAAAATTAAAATCCACGGCTACGAGCATTCCAAGGAGCACTCATTGCTCATTTTTTGGTTGTTCAGACTTTATCATTGTTGCCTTTCCTATTAAAATAAAGCTTAACTTTAATTGATCAGCAAAATATTGAATATTTTGGCGGCAAAAAATCGAGCAGCAAATTTAAAGGAAACGTTAATTTTTAATACGTTTATGAATATCTCTAAACGTAAATAATTCAAAATAACCCAAACTAACCCAAAACGCTCATATTTCACCTTTTTCCCATATTAAAAAAAAAGTTATGAAATCTGTTTTTTTTTATTTGTATATCCTTGAGAGTTTGGGTTAGTTTGGATTAGTAGTACTTTCAAAACTTGTTTTGTAATATACTATTTCACTGCCTAAGTTTTAACTCGGCTTTTATCCACCTATTTTGCTGCTCGTTCATCCATTTTGCTTACAAAATTGCCATTCTGCTGATCGACCAATTTAATCCCTTAAAAAAAGTAAATATCTTTTACCTCCGAATACGATTAACCTCATCGATGAGCTCAGTACATCTCGAGAAAAATTAGGAAATAATTCTACAACTCGTTTAACGACCAAAAGTTCATTAGAATACATGGTCCGTTAGATTTTTTTTCTAATATTTCCATAACTCTTAAGAGATTGAAACTCACCACTTTCTCATTTGAATCACTTTTGCCTCTTTTCAGCCGTGGCGTACGTGGTAATTAGCAAAACTTTTTTTTAAGAATCATTCAGTAACATTATTGACATCTAAAAACTATATTTTTGATACAATCAACCGCTTCTGAGGAAAGTGAAAAGTTATGTATTCATCTGATTTACAGTTTTTTTCTTACTTTGCATCTAATCGACTGACGGACGAAACGAGACACTAAAATTGTTAGCACTTTTTGCGACATCATGTCTTTTGATCCGGTTAATGGATTTTGATAAGCTTTTGACTGGCGAGGTAGCCCCATTATTTAGCTACACACTGGCGTAGCCAAGTTTCATTTTACGTTCATTTAATTCAATAAAATAAAAAGTCATATTTTTTACAAAAATTTACGGATTTTCCAGGTATATCTAAGTAAGTAATCACACACTCACGAGAGTAAAAGTTAATCTTTTCTTTTCATTTATTTTTTTTGTTTATCTTTTTAGCTTATTAGTTTTACAGTTATACTACTTTTCCAGAGCATTTTGTTTATTACTACGGCAAATGTTTGTGCCAATCAAAGATTATGCTGTCAGTGTATGTTAGAAAATGGTCCAGATATTTCAGAGCCAGAAGTTTGTGTTTAATTCTTTCATAATGCCAACGTTCACTCAAGATCAACTGAAACAGGCAATCCTTGTGAAGGCATCAAAGAAAGATAGCCCATTTTCTTATTTATTTAGGGCAGTGCATATTGTAAATCTATCTGAAAAAGCAATATGAAGGCGATTACATAAAACAAATCTTAAATCCAGACGACCAACAAAACAACCTCCTTTCATTGCAACACATCGGAGGAATCGGTTGCATTTCGCACAAGAACACCAAAACTGGATTATCGATTGAAACAACTGTATATTCAGTGGCGTGACGAGTCAAGGCTTAGACATGCTGACGGACGAATTAGGCTTTGGAGGGATCCAGGCCATTGCTATGTGGAACGGTTCATGATTCCAAAAGAGCTATAAGGTGGGGGATCCATAACTGTATCGGTCAATGGAAGAATCGAATTGGTTGCTTTCAAAGGAAATGTTAATGCTCTAAATTATGTTGACTACGCTCTTCAACCCATAGTTCAGGCATTATCCATTGCAAGATGATCAAATTTTAATTACATCGATGACAATGCTACTTCCCATAAAGTGTTTTTTTGACGAAAATAACGTTAAGCGAATGGTCTGGCCGGCTCGTTCTCCTGACCTAAATCCCATAGAATATATCTGAAATATGCTGGACAGATGAGTAAAAGCTTGACCTGAAAAGAATAATTTATTAACCAGCAGAAACTCTATTGAAAGAGTGGCGATTAATTGATCCAGAAAAATAAATAATTGCATCTCAAGGGGGGCCAGGCGATGTGCGGCCGTTTTAAAATCGTGAGGGCAATCGACACACTATTGAATGGTTCAGGATTATTTTTATATTTCATTTTGGTTTTGTACTGTTTAATTTAATATTTTGTTACTAGTTATAGATTATATTGTTTGGGATGCTTAAAAAGAGAAAACGATTTAAGTATGTGTTTAATATAATTATTAATATATGCCTGAAATAACAAGATAAATCAAGAAGTAACCTGCCTTTTTTGGCGGTTTTGCTAGTTAAATTTATTGTTAAACCATATTTTTATTAATAATCCTTCTATGGATTTAAGTTACATTTTTGTCGCATCATGTAAGCCTACGTATGAGGTATACATTGAGGTTCTGCACATATGTGTAAGTTGAGGAAAACCATGAAAAAAAGTGGCATAACTTTAAAACCGTTAAAAATAAATAGACAAACAAAAAAAAAGAAATTTACAGAAAAGAATAGCCTTTATATCCCGATAAGGTTACTATAGGTTTATTTAAATTTATGCTCGCAGAGTACCTATTTACCTTTTGTTTTTCTTATATTAATTTTTTTTAACACTCTGACGGGATGAAAATTCATTCTGCTACTTTTGACATACTTCTAAAATTATTTCTGACATGTTTACCAATTTTTGTTAACGCACATCCATCAATAAGGTTGCTAGGTTCATTTATATCTAAGCTCGCAGAGAATTTATCCGTACTTATGTGACTTTTATTTTTTTTTTGGAGACCCTCTGATGGGATGGAAATGTATTCTGCTACTTTTGATATACTTCCATGATTATTCCTAAAATTCTTGCCAATTAATATTGGTGCAAATCCAGCAATAAGGTTGCTAGGCATATTTAAATTTATGCACGCAGAGTGTTTATCCTTTGTAATTCTGAATTTAAAA
>MU193678.1:0-18611 GCA_016904865.1 Pissodes strobi | reverse complement strand
ATTAGTTTAGGATATTATTTCAAGGTACATATAACACATCTTCTAATATGCGTCATAATAAAGCATTTAAACAGATGTACGATTATAGCTAATGGTAAATAATAATAGGTCGGAATATGTTATTTATTTTAAAATATTTTAAAAGAATTATCGTAAATGCATCATTCATTTAAAACACACCGGATAGTTTAAAATTACAGTAGACTATATTATTTATTTATAATAAGTCGATTGCTTGGACTGCGTTATAGCTTTCCTCTAAACGCTAAAACCTTCATATTGTAATCTACTAAAAAGCATAAGCTACTAAACAAATATCACCCTGTCGCAAGTTTGAACTTGAACTTGGAGATTATTATATAAACATTAAAGGCAAACTATAAACATCGCGAGCAATCAACGGGAGCGACTTTGAACCTTATGCATGCAATGATCATCACTTTGTTTTATATAAATACGCTACCGAACCATCAGTTCGGCAGACTTTGATCTCACCTCCAGCTCCCAAGGTTAGTCACTTGACGACTGCCTTCTGGGTTCTATCCGCTCCTAGAGTTAGTCATACGACTGCTTTAGGTTCCATTCCTTTCCTACCCAACCTGGTACCGGTTAGTTACTTGACGACTGCTAAGGCGAGGGGTTGCACAACCTCCATAGTAAAGTCTTGACAAGAAGTTTGTCAGAGTATTGAGAAAGACAAGTGTCTAAATAGTCAGTTAAAAAGTTTAGTGAAAGCTCTTAGTGCTCTTAAATAAAACCCAGCCCTTAAGAAAAACTATAAATTATAAGACAGTAAACAAAGACCTATAAACAGTACCTCAAATCGAGAAAACATGCGCACCGTATTAATCGGGTATAATAGAATCTCATTTTCTCTGACCAATAATTGTTGTTAAAGTTTTATCGTTAATACATTGTTATTGTTATAAACTAAACGTGCTTACTTTATCATCTCTTCTTACCCCACGTAACGCGATCCCGGTCTACCTCAGTTACCCCCCGGCACGCTAAACAAGGCGTGTCCTCACGAGTAGAACATTCAGTGGTAGATTAAAGGAAGCATTGAGACTCCGTCATTGTACTTATCGCGACGAGGCTCTTCTCTGAGCAGTTATTCTTTAAATAAAACGCGCTACCCTCAAAATTACTCGTGACAATATTTTTAGTATTTTGAATTATGGATGGATTTTTGGTACTCGCAAAGTGAAAGTACTTTACTATTTCTTCAATAATTATCTTCCTTCAATATGAAATGATTCTATTCTTGATTTCATATTTGCATGAAGATGGAAAGGTAGCATTTTATTCACCAAAAATCTAATATATATTTTTGAAATCGAATATGTCAACTCTATTTTAATGGTGAACCTAACATCAGGATACTGCCTACCTATAAGAACGTGGCTCCGGTTTATATTAGCTGTAAATACATGACATCAAATTAATAAATGGCGGCGAAATAGTATATAGCAGTACCGCGGGACTGAAGTAGTACTTTTAATCCCGAACATAAAGCGAGGCGCACTCATACTGATTCATGCGCCTTCAGATGTAAACAAAAGAAGGTAATTCTGAGACTGCGCAGTTTCAATTAGCAGGTTATCGATCGATTCCACGTGCTTCATTACCGCATGGCCGCGAATAAGCGACAGGTCCGGATTTTAAGAATTTGGAGAAATATTTTTGCCGTTGTATATATTACCAAAAATTTAAAAGCAAAATGATAGATGATATATTTAACACAAAAATTGCAAGCCATTGGTTTTTAAAAGAAATAGAATAGACCAACCGATAAAATATACAACTTTTGCTGTTTTTTCCGAATCTTGCTTTGTTTTGGAGACAAAAAAAATAAAAACTATTTATTTCCTCGTCCCTGGGCGACACAAAAACCAATTAAAAAATGTAAAAATATGACAGTAAATATATAATTATGTTGAAGGAATAAACCATTGATAGGTATGCAAAAAAAATACTACCGAATATTTTGGTACCTACCTAATTTTTACATTCTTTATGTGTGGCAAGCATTTTTTTTTGTTAAAAATATTAATATAGTTTGCCCAAAATGATTTTATGACCAAGAAAATTTGAATGATTTATACTGTAAAATCTGGTGTAACACAGGCGCAGCACTGAAACTTGTAAATTTTCAAATATATATATATTTTTTTAAATCATCTCTTTGATTCAAAAATATTAAAAAATGGAAGCACCTCCTAATAAAACCCTTTTTATATGCGTTTGCCTTAAATTTTACTTTCTCATTAAGTTAGTCTTGAATAGGTACTACTTTGAAAAGAGATTTGTAATGTTAAAGTATTTTGCATTCACACATTACATACCACAATCTGTAGGCAAGAAATACAGCTTTTTTAGTTTTTTAAAATATGATTTTTTGTTGCATTGAATAGCTAAAATAACTTTGGGGCAAAGAAAGGTTTATTAAAACAAAACATCATGATATAAACGTTTTATTTACATTAACTTACATTAGGTAGTAGTAGTAGTCTATTTGGAAAAAGCCAATTATACAAAATATGTAGGTAGTATGTACCAGGATACAAAATTCTTAAGACTATACACATGTCTAAATGCTCATGAAAACTTTAAAACATTTAAGAGTAATTAGGAAGATTCCTGAGAAATTAAACTGATTATTTTTTATTACAGCAGTGAAAAAAAATCGATAAGTATTTTTTTATTTCCACTAAATATGAATATAACGAGAGCTATGCCAGTTTTTAGTTCTGTATATAAAGATATACTATGCATGGTGTGACGTAATAATTAATGTGTATTGTGACGTCATAAGCACATTTCAAGGCGTATCTGTCTCATTTTTCGCCTTATGAAAAAAAAAAGAAAAAACACGTGTCCACTTAGCTTTCATGGGCTATCGAAAAACTGATGAAACTTCCTCATTGTTCCGTATACCTGTTTCTGCTATTTTAATAGATTTTTTTAAAAATATTTTACAGACTGTTCTATAGGTTCAACATAGAAATAATCCGTGGGGGAAGCTTTAACATTTTTTTCCAATTTTTACTCCCTTCTTTTATTTTTTCTTTACCTTTACAGATAGAAAAGACATACAAATTGTACTTTACGTCACTCACTACACTTTTCTGTCCTAAATTTTTAAAAGAAGGGGGTAAATATTGAAAAAAAAATTAAAGCTCCCCCACGGATCATTTCTATATTATTGAACCCATATATGTAGTATGTAAAATAATTTTGAAAAATCTTTTAAAATAGCAGAAACAAGTATGGGGAACAATTACCCATTTAAGGATCTAAAAAAAAAACCTTTTAGAGCATCAAAGCTCCTCAACAAAGTAAATTAAAATCCATCCTACCTATAAGAAGACTCTTTTAATACAAAATGATAAAACGGAATAAACTCACTGCTATTTATTCATCGTGACAGTAAATAAACCCTTTTTAAGATATTATTCCCATATTTTGTATGTAATGCTGCAGTTATCCTTAAAAGAAAATGATACTTACTTAAAATATGAAATCCCTGGTATTCTACCCTTATTTTGACAACACCAAATCAAACACCGTTGAGTATTTTCTTTGACCTTGGCAGTTGACGCCATTGTCTTTTAAGGTCTTTTGTCTTTAAATCCTATTCCTAACGTCTACACCAACTTATACACTAACAAAATACACTAATAACGAACTATTATAATAATAAACTAAACTAGATGTCTTGGAGTAAATTAGTTATTTTCAACGAAAACGATAATATAAACCACTCAGACGCACGTACGTACTTCAATAAGTGAACGAAACGAAACGCCGAAACCCATTACGGCAAACACAGAAAAAATAATTATTTCAAGCGCAAGCAACAAGCAAGGTCAGAGAAATTTGATAATATTTTTGATTACCGAACTGTAAAAGCTTTATGAGCTGATTTCGTTCTGCCGCTTCTCGGTGTTTGTGCGCATGAGTAAAATTATCCTATTTTCAGTTCTGTCCGACGCAGAACCCGATTTTTTTCCCCATGATTGGTACGATTTTTCGACGCATGCAGACGGTTTGTGCTTATCCATATATGGAGATCGGTGACGCCAGGGCGGCCGCGTTTTTCTAGAAGTCAATGCTTTACAAGTTACCGTTGTAACGTTGCGTTGTGACAAGAATAGTTTTGAAACATTGTCATTACTAGTGTCAAGATCTCAGTAAGTCATTGTAATTTAATCCTTCCGGGATTTCCGACAATATTTAATCCCGGAAGGACAAAAAGTGACACTTTAGTCTCCGTCACAAGGGAGTGAAGTTATTATTTCAGTCCCGGAAATACAAAAAGTATATTATACACAATCTAGACGAAATATATTTTTGTTAACTAATGTCAAATTTTGATTGATAATAAACTGTATATGTTGAGGGAACGTTACATGACATGTGTACTCTTTCGGATCCGCAAAGGAAAAATCATGACGATAAATTAATAAGGTATAGATGTAAACAAAAATAACAGTAACTGAAATAGTCATTAGACTGAATGCCGAATTTCAGACCAAATCATGAGCTAGGTAAAAATAATAGTCAAAGTGCCTTCCAAAAATAAGGGTCGAAGCTTATAACATTTCAGGTATATGGTTTATTGCCCTGTTTGCACCAATTTGACTATGCGTCCAGTTATTTACCATACATGCTATACTTGATGGACATTACATTCCATTAGTATTTTGTTAAGCTCAATTATTAGAACGTACAATGCCTTCGGATACGTGTCAGGATGATGTTTATAGTCGTGAATTGTTTTTCTTGTAGATAATTTTACTTTTACTGTGCTCTGTACTGACTGTACAGGATTATCCAATGAGGACTAGACAAGGCGATTTTTTGACTTTCTCTGTACTTTTATAAAAAAAACTGAAATAGCCATTTTATGTAAGTTTCTCCCGCGAATTCGGATATGTTCAGCAAAAAACAATTGAACATCAAATAAAAGTGCTAGATGTCACTATGATATATTTTTAAATGGAACACCCTGTATATTACTAAATTTTTGAACTCTCTAGAAAAATCTAAACACATTTTGTGTATAATATCCTATACCTATCTTTAGCTGTTTACCAAATATTGACAGTTGAAAGTCGGGCATTTTGACACTTTGACAGGCTCTAAAATCTAAACCGCACGAGATTAAAGAAAACGGTTTGCACATTCCTCTGCATCATTCTACAGCAACAATTTATTGTGATCTCTCTATCTTAACTAACAAATTGTAGTACTACGGATTCAGGGTGCCTCTCGATCGGTTTAAGTGGTATCTAAACAACAGAGGTCAGCTTGTGAGGGTTGATACGTCGATGTCTTCTTGCAAGCCAATAGATTGTGGAATACCCAGGGTTCAGGCCCTATTTTGTTTCTGCTGTTTATCAACGACATTGCTTGTTTGGACATTAGCGGTAAAGTCTGTCTCTTTGCGGACGATACTAGCTTCACTTGGAGCAACCCGGATATTACGGCGCTTCACAGAACTGTATCTAGTGACTTAATCACCATAAAATCATGGTGCGATTCTAATCTCCTGTGCCTCAACGATTCTAAAACCTAAGGTTTATCATATAGGATTACGTTACAATCTTTTGTACCTAACAGCACCACTATTGACGTCGTTGAATCTGTGAAATTCTCGGAGCTTGTTGTGGACAACCATTTAAAGTGGGACTAGCACATCGATGCCTTATCAAAAAAAATAAGCTGCCTATTTTGCGCTAAGAACGGTTTCCAGGGTTGTCAAGTGCTAGAACAGTCTATTATGCCCTTTTTGAGTCGCATGTCCGATACGCCCTTCCATTCTGGGACTTGATTTAAGTGTATTTTCAAACTACAAAAGAGAGTTGTTCGATATTCACTGAAACTAAACAGTAAAACACTGTCAAAATGTCTTTAAAAGATTTAAAATATTAAATCTTCCTTCCTTATTCATATTTGAATCCGTTTGCTTAATCCGCAAGCACGTATCTGTTATTCCAGAAAGGTCATCTCATAACTATCCACTTAGGAACACGGAGCATGATCATTATCTGCCAACCCCACGCAGCTCTATACTGTACAATGCAAAAAAATGCACAGATCTGCCATTTGAAATGAAGTCAATAACATCTTTTCCCGCGTTTCGCAGAACTTTGAGATCATACTTACTGGGGAGAGCCTTATACGCAGTAAACGACTTTTTTATTAATACTTAATTTTGAACATCTTACACTCTGGTTTAATGTTTGGTGTTTAGTGGTTAATATTTGATGTTTAAATGGTTAAATATTTTGATATTTAATATTGTATGTAATATTTTGACCACGTGCAACTTGCTCAATTGTATAAAGTTTTGTATAGGTTTTTCTTTTCATTGTATGTTTCTATTTGTGTTTTTATATGTTTTGTATGTTTTGTACTCTAGCTTTAGCTTTGTCTACAATAAACAATAAAGCATCTTATTATTATATCCTAACTTTGCTGAAGGATATGTATTCCAGAGTTTGTAGATAAACATTTTTATTTGATGCTCAAATGAGTCTCGCAAACACTTCACTTGAACCGTTGACATTTATCTATACTCGGATGTTAACCATAAACTGACCACTAGTTTACGTTTTATGCTCTTAAGACATTTTTTTCAAATATTTTTGTTCAATTTTAGAAACTACGCTTCAGCTGTTAAATCACCGTGTACCTGAAATACAAGAAGAAATGTATGTATTATGTCATAAGAAAGTTGCAAACAACATAGGTATTCAAAGTAATTTATCACCGACAGGCACAGTTGGTTCCCAAATATTTTTTCTACTAAATCATACAATTTTGACACAAATCACGCTATTTGGGTTGAATAATCAGTGCGTAAGTATAAAAATTGTGTTGTTATAAATCCCTGTTAATCTTGGTGTTTTCAAATAATGTTTCTATTACGTTTAAGTATGAGCTCATATATTTGATAATTATTAAATGTAAATTATTCTTTAGTCTTTAAATTTATACTTATCATTCTCAATAGATGGTATTGGGCGTCAATTTGTAATAATTTATATTTCGTTCTAAAGTTGGGTGCCAATTTGTTACCAAATTAAAATTAAAAATAAGAATTCTACAATCGGATAAATTACTCTGGTATTTGGACTCCGCTAGTCTATTTACCAGATAGCACTTACCCAGAAATATACCAAATTTCTTCTTCCCGCACCGTCTGAAAACACCTATACTAGCTCAGCTCAGGTTGGTCCGATGTTTATCTTTTTCCACTGAACAAGTTTCAAATTATTGTATGCGAGGATATGAAATTAAATCAAGATAATTTATAGTCAAAGTCAAAGTTGGACGCCACCAAGTTTAGTTTTATTGGCAAAGTCTTACTGTTATCGTTTCGGGCACGGTTAAAAAAAAACTTGGAAATAAAGTGAAGTTTAAACTCCAAAATCGGATATGTATATAATTACCTGTCGTAGTATACGTTTCACGTGCGCTGTTATCAAACAAGTTCTAGGACTCTAATCCAAATAAAATAACATCAGAATTGAGGCCAATACTTTTATTAAAAAAAAAAGAAAAGTAAGCTCATCTAGCCATATAAAATTTACCTAGAACGAGAGAAACAGCTACCCCGTAATTAAGTTTCGTACTGTCACAAACTACGGTTTATCTAAACACACCCTCCTGTCAATTTGACAGTCTAATTTGAAATTTCAAGGCTGTGACATAAAAATTTTATAATTTAGAACATTAATACCAACGATTCACTCTGCCCGAACCGTGCAACCTACACGGCAACCCGGATAGAAAAGCCTCTCCGTAAGCCCAAGTTGCAAGTTTCCAAATAAAGTCAAATCCTCAAAATGCTATGATACGATTTTAGTATTATCGCCTAACAAGAACAGAAAAATTGATACATTTTTGGGTTATAAAATGCACTAGAAAATGTCCAAAAATCTAGTATCCGAGAGAGTATACTAATGAAACTATGCCGGCGTAGTTACACTTCACAGATGGTTACTATTACAAACTCTAGTGACTGAAATGTTCAGTAGCAAATACTGCGGTAATTATTCTAACTGGTAAAACTACTAACTTTGTTACGGAATTACGATGTTTATTGAAAGTCTTTACGGTGTTGCTAAATTTTTTGTCAATTTACGAACGGAAATTAAATTTATCAACTGAAAAGGGCAAATCTGTTTTTTTTCTGGACGTTTCAAATCCCAGTCCATACTATTTATCGGAATTCTAAAAAAGACTGTCCTCGGATTTGACACTGTCAGTTTAACCAGGTAGAAAAATGGTCCTTATTCTGACATCTGACATATTCTGCTGTCATCGAAAAGAAATCTACATAGTACACCATCTCGGCTCCAGAAGTTAATTGGAATTATACATTTACAAAACCTCAAAACCTTCCTTCCTAGACAGCTCTTAATAAGACGCTCGGTCTAAGCTGTGCCTATGAGTATGGGATAATCGCCTTTATAGCCGTTGGTTGAGTCCAATATTTTTCCACTGTGCCAACCTTCCTCGTCTCCCAGACGCTTAAATCGGCATATTTCATTCCAAGATGAAACTTACTCCTAGGGAGCTACTTACTCGTTCCAGGAAAACTTTTGGCCACTGAAGAATACGACTGCCTCCCAAAATCAATAGCATTCTCCTGTTTTTCCCATCATTCTTGGTTAGTAAACAGAAAGTCCTGTAAACACTTCAAAATTGTCCGTCTGTCAGTGATCTAAATACCTTAAATGACAGTTTCCCTGCTGCTGTCATGAAACTAGTCAGGTTCGGCCTTATCGGGAAATAATAGAGATCCAAGCGATATGTCAAAACTAAATATATGATCTATAAATAAAATAATTTATACCCGTAATAAAGTATATCTATATATTTGTTAAATCCTTATAAAATAAAGATTTAAATGTTAAGTTTAAAAATATTCCCTATTTATTCCCTGATCACGTTTTGAGCAATTAAATCCTTTTAATTTTGTAAGTAGCAAATTATTTTGTATTTTATGTAGGAATATATTTAAGGGTGGTGAATAAGTTTTTAACATTGAAGAGAAAAGTATGTCAAATTTGGAAAAATATTGGTTTGCTCTAAATTTATTTCGCAGTAAACAATTTTGAAGTCTGGTACTATAAAATTGTTTTTCAATGGTATACTGTATATTTTTTCTAATACTATCACTGAAATTCAATGTATATTAATTAATTAATAAGCAGCATATTTCATAATATAATTACTATATAAATTCATTTATTCTGAGGCTAGAAAACGTTTAGATCTGTACAGGGTAATCCCCTATAATGTCGCCCCCCTTTAACTTTTTTATTTTAAGTGTCTCAAAAAATTAAAAGTATAAATACTTTTTTCTGCGTATAAAAAATATTAGAAAAATGATCAGTATACAGGGAAAAACAAAAAGTTAATTTTTTTTCAATGGAACACCCTATATATGAATTTATTTTTCGATTCCTCGTAAAATTCTAAGCATATTTTATGTATGATCTTATACCTCTAGAGTTAGTAGTTTCACAGCTATAAACAGTTGAAAATCGGTACTTTGGCTACTTTTCACCTTGGTAGCAAGGAGATCGTTAGAGATGGAGTAAAATTAATTTCACATTCCTATCTTAACTTTCCAAGAGCTATCTGATGGTCCTAACTTATGGTACCTACCGAGTTACCAGATTTGGTACCCATGGTACCGCCTGCCAGTTAGTACCGTCAGATAGCTCTTGAAAAGTTAAGATGGGAATGTGAAATTTATTTTACTCCATCTCTGATGATCTTCTTGCTACCAAGGTGAAAAGTAGCCAAAGTACCGATTTTCAACTGTTTATAGCTGTGAAACTACTAACTTTAGAGGTATAACATCATGCATAAAATATGCTTAGAATTTTACAAGGAATCGAAAAATAAATTCATATATAGGGTGTTCCATTGAAAAAAAAAATAACTTTTTGGTTTTCGCTGTATACTGATCATTTTTCCAATATTTTTTATACGCGGAAAAAAAGTATTTTTCAGTACTTACATAACCATAATTTTATTATTTTTTTTGACACTTAAAATAAAAAAGTTATAGGGGGGCGACATTATAGGGGATCACCCTGTACATAAACAGACATAAATTGAAAGATGCATATCAAGAATAATACGAAGTTTATTTAAAATTCGTAGATATACAGGGTGTTTAAAAAAGACGCGGCAATATTTAAGGGGGTGATTTCTCAGGTCGTTTTATGAAAAAACGTTCAAATAAATATAGGTCCGGAAATGCATTGTTTCCAAGATACAAGGTGTTAAAGTTTTTTAAAAATAAGGTTTTTTTTAAATAAATCAAATATCTTCTCACCGATTTTTTTTAAATGTGGCAGCCTTGTTTCTAGTAATAAGGGGCTGATTTGGCCCTAACTAGATAAAAATTATTAAGTCCAGTGGCGTTAGGGGGGAGCAACTTAATAAATTTATTGACAAAAAAATGTATGCCACTGACTTTAATTAAATTTTGATATATCCTTGAGATAAAGCAACCAAAATTACAACTTTTTTGTCTCTTGAATTTTTCTCGAATCTTGCTTCGTTTACGAAATAAAAAATAAAAACTATTTTATTTCATGTCCATTTATTCACTAACAATAATTAACATTTATCGTACAAAAAATTACAAAAACTGTTGAAAGTGACCACCTCCAGCTCGGATACAGGAATCCAATCTTCTCGTCATTGACTGGTGAACTCTCTCAAAAATACCAGGGTCGTTTCTAATTGAGTTACACCCAGCAATGATTCGATTTGTTAGGTCCTCCACATTTTCCACAGGAGTAGCGTATACCAAGGACTTCAGATGGCCCCACAGGAAAAAATCCAGAGGGTTTAAATCCGGAGATCGTGCAGGCCATAAGTGAGGTCCACCTCCGCCAATCCAGCGATTTCCGTATGTTTGCGTTAAAAAATCACGAGCAATATGACTAAAATGCGCTGGTGCGCCATCGTGCATAAACCACACAGCATTTCTTATTGCCAATGGTACGTTCTCTAGAAATCCAGGCAGCGAGTGTTCCAAAAAGTTGCGAGAGACCTCTCCGGTAAGTCTTCCTGGTAGAAATACCGGTCCAATTAGACAGTCACCCACAATTCCAATCCAAACGTTCAACGAGAACTGATGTTGAAATCGATCTTCAAATATGTGGTATGGATCTAATAAATTGTCCTTAAGGATGTGCCAAACAGTACACATTCAAAACCTCAGCGGGATCTTCTTCAATCATGTTGAGCACATCCTCTTCCAGCTCTACCGTTCTTGCTGTTCTTGGCCTTCCTGTTCCTCCACTTCGTTTTAATGTGCCTGTTTCATGAAGGCGTCGATGAATGCTTTCGAACATTTTTCTATCAGGAGCAGTACGCTCAGGAAATCTTTCGATGTACAACCGCCTAGTTTCTAATGCATTGCCATCAGCAAGTCCATAAATGAAGTGCATGTCGGTCATCTCGGCATTCGTATAGCTATTCATGTTACGGGACTTCAACAAATTTGACAGATACAAAATGATTGACGCATTCAAATAACATCCACGTTACTGATTTTTAAACTGATGTGTACTTATCTGTTGTTAGTGAATAAACGAGTTATTTTTGGTCGAATTGTTCGCAAATATTCTTGGAATGTTTAAAAATGTTTTTTGTATGATAAATAAGGAAGTTGCAAATATTTTTTAACCGCTGAAAAATATATTTCGAATATTAGCCCAAAAACATATCTACGAACTTTAAAAAAACTTTAACACCTTGTATCTTGGAAACAATGCATTTCCGGACCTATGTGTATGGAAACTAAAATGACCTGAGAAATCACCCCCTTAAATATTGCCGCGTCTTTTTTAAACACCCTGTATAGTGTTAAAACTTTAAAAATATGCGTTACACATTAGTACGCCCAAAAGTTCGATACTTAATTTAAACTTGAAGTTCAACAAGCTCAATGATTTATTTTTAATATTTTAATATTTTTAGACAAAAACCCTAACAATTTATTTTGTACCAATTTTGCATAGATGAATCTCGTCTCTTAAATGTATGTATCTAAATCTGTAAGTAGAGTACCACTCATGTTTACGGTTATGAAACATAACGAATATTATTGAAAAAAAAAATGTGCGGCACTGACTTTTTTAAACATTAAACAAGGTAACTCAAGTTAAATATACAGGGTGTCCGGAAATACCGTTCGAATAATTTCACAAGTACATAAGAAAACGTAATTTTTTTTTCATATGAACCTGGGTGCGGAAATATATAGTTTGAAACTTTAAAAAAAAAACCGGTCTTTAATTATTATCTTAACCTTTTACCGATTTTTTTGAAATTTGATAGTGTTATCTGTAATAATAAGGGGCTCATTTAGCCTTAATTAGACTAAAAATATAAAGTACAGTGGCGTTCCGGGGGCATCATAACGAATATCATTGACAAAAAAAAATGTGCTCCACTGACTTTTTTAAACATTTTATAATTTTTTCGTATTAAGCAACTAAAGATACATTTTTGCTTCTTGAACTGTTTTCGTATCTCGCATTGTTTCGAGAAAAAAAAATAAAAACTAGTTTATTACAATGGGGCAACAAATTCTACATCCAAAGCTGTTGGATAACTATTATTTTTCTGGAAATCAATGGTTTATTCTAGTCATAGAAATTGTTATAATAAATTATTAAATATATACCAAATATCATCACGACCGTACCTTTATCTATAAAGTATTGTTCACAGACGAAGCAGGATTTACGCGCCAAGGCGTTGTTAATTTTCATAAGACCCATCCATATGTGAGCCGACGAGAATCCCCATGAGATTTTTCAGTCAGATGTAGAATATGTTGTCCTAAAGAAATGTAATAAACTCGTTTTTATTTTTTTTTTCTGGAAAACGAAACAAGATACGAACAGAATTCAAGCAGCAAAAATGTTACATTTTTAGTTGTTTAATACGAAAAAAATCAATTTTATAAAAAAAAAGTCAGTGGCGCACACTTTTTTTGTCAATAATATTCGCGATGATGCCTCCCTAGACGCCACTGGACTTCATATTTGTAATCTGATTATGGCTAAATGAGCCCCATATTATTACATACAAGACTACCAAATTTCAACAAAACCGGTCAATGTATATTTAAGATATTAAGAAAAAATCGATGTTTAAAAAAAAAGTTTGTAAATGTAATAAACTGGTTTTGATTTTTCTCTCGAAAACCAAGCAAGATACAAATACAATTCAAGAAGCAAAAATGTTGTAGTATTTGTTGCCTAATACGAAAAAATTATAAAATGTTAAAAAAAGTTAGTGCCGCACATTTTTTTGTCAATGATATTCTTTATGAACGCCACTGAACTTTATATTTTTATTCTAATTAAGGCTAAATGAGCCCCTTATTATTACAGATAACACGCCAAATTAAAAAAAAAACCGGTAAAAGGATATTTAAGATATTAATAAAAAACCAATTTAAAAAAAAAGTATGACACCCTGTATGTTGGAAACAATACATTTCCGGACCCAGGTTCATATGAATTTTTTTTATATTTTCTAATGTACTCGTGAAATTATTCGAACGGTATTTCCGAACACCCTGTATATTTAAATTGAGTTACCTTTCTATGTAGCTATGTGGCTTTGAGATATCCTATACTTGCCTCATATTTTGAATTTTGTCATAGATACATTTCAGCTTTGTATTTTTTAGGTCAAACGTTATGCAGAAGAGATATTACTGTATATATTTAAGTGCAAAATCATAGTTGCAGAACGAATATGGCATGCATGTGTAGAAGCATTAATTCCTTCGATGCCCATGATCATCTGTTATGGGGATAATTCTTCTGCTCTTGGTCGAACCATTGTCAATATGGTTGATCCAGATACGGCGAACGCATTATGCTTGCCTGATGTAGTGATGCTAAAGAGTAATATCGAACTGCTTTTTGCGAAGGATCCTCTCTTGAGGTAAATATATCTAGAACTATAATATGCGGTCAAAATTATAGATTTGCGTTTTAGTGTTTATATGCGGAGCGGGTCATAGTAATTTTTTACGAAGCTGAAAACCTAAAAGAAATGAAAAATATTTGACGTTCAAACGTGCACGAGCGTTTTACTATTCTAATTGCATTTACTAACCATTTTCATTTTTAGATTTCTCGTTCTTGACAACAGGGGTTCTCGAAACGTCGAGCCCAGTTATTTTTTTAGGTTTTTCAGCTTCGCTAGGCTCAATAAAGTAATAAACTTGTGCTGTTTACACCCATAGGGCCAGAGCCGAGGCGTTCTTATTCAAAAAGGTGTAGAAATAGGTAACAATTTGCCTGATAAACGTGAATTCTCCACAACAATATAGAACTTATCTACAACTCAAATTTACCTAACGTGTAATTAGAACCTTAAATAACCCCTGCATTTTTAGGTGAGGGGCATGCAATGACTGGCAAATACAAATTTAAAAACAATTCTGGAAAAAAAGACATTGCTTAGGGTTCTAGGATAGGATTCAAATTTAAATAATTGGTATTCGCTTTAGAAGAGTTTACAAAATTATTTATAAATACATTAGACTAGTCAACTAATCCAAAGATATTACACTTAGTATTACTCCTTAGGCAACATGTCACACGATACAAATACAATTTAGAGAACCTTCCGCCCACAAAACAAGGTTGCCCTACACTCATGCTATTCATAGAGGAAATTCGCTTAGTTCACAGATTACTCAACGGAATTAGTGAAAGTTCTCTACAGAATTAAAGATATACCCTAAACAGTCAGTGCAAATTTTAAGTTCTTTCCTATCATTAGGCTTCTCTCTTATATTATCAAATACCTTTGATTGTATATAGCCCCAATAAAGGTAGCCTAAAGGCGATAGCTCCGGATTTTGCACGGGTAATTTAAGGCATGTTATTTAAATATTCGGTCACAACTGTGGTCCTGTGAGCTGACGCTTCATTATGTTGTAAAATTGTTCCTTTATTTACTCTATCTTGCCAACCTAGGACACAATTCCCTTTGTAAAAGTTCCAAATACTTCTTCTATTGTTAATGTATGCTCTTCCTATGAAATAGGGACCGCAATTATATTTCCTAGAATTCCTGCCCATCATTCATTTTTTCTGGTCATTGGATTTTCTGGAGCTAATTTTGTAGTATTTTGTTTATTAGCTGTCCCATTTGTACAAAAGGACTTTTCATGGGAAAGTAGGATGCGGTCAGTAATATCGGGATTATTATTATTTAACTTATTCATCCAAAACTTACAGATTATCTATCATTAATTCGATGTATTCATGCGGTAAGAGTTCTTTAATTTTTTATCAGATTTATACTTTTTCTGATTCTCTCCTAGATTCTGTGAAGTTTTCAAGAAGCTCAGTAACATATGAACTAGCGTCTTCGGACAGCGGTCTATTTTCAACTTGTGTTCTCGATTCCACACGACGCGACGCGACGTTGTATAAATGTTCTGGCGCGAAATACGACACATTATTATTTTGTTTTTAGACTAGAATTTTTTGTGTTTTGTGTACCGGATATCTGTGCAACTCAGTTTCCAGATAACCCAAACCAAATCTGCAAAATCCACTAAAAATAATTTCCTAAATATACTAATCTTTCGTATTTCGCGCCAATACATTCGGTCAACATCGTGATAGGTTCGATTAGAATTGGGAACACAAATCGAAAACAGACCGCTGTCCGAAGACGTTTCCAACCGATGAGCTATCCTCAACTTCTAGGCACATGTAGGTCCATTTTAAAATCGTTCATAACACAATACTGTAATCTACTAAATTGCATAAGCTACTAAAGAAATATCACCCTGTCCTAAGTTTGAAATTGAACCTAGAGATTGTTGTATAAACATTAAAGGCAAACTATAAACAACGCGAGCAATCAACGGGAGCGATTTCCAACCTTAAGCATGCAATGATCATCGCTTTTTTAATATAAATACGCTACCGAACCGTTCAGTTCTTCAGACTTTGTTCTATCCGCTCCTTACCAAACTTGGTACCGGTTAGTCATTTGACGACTGCTAGGACTAGGGGTTTCACAACCACCGTTGTAAAGTCAAATCAAGAAGTTTGTCAGAGTTCTGAGAAAGACAAGTGTCTAAATGGTCAGTTAAAAAGTTTAGTAAAATATTTTAGTGCTCTTAAATAAAACCCAACTCTTAAGAAAAACTATAATTATAAGACAGTAAACAAAAATCTATAAACAATACCTCAACTCGAGAAAACATTTACCTTAGTAATCGGGTATAATAGAATCTCACTTTTCTGACCAATAATCGTTTTTAAACGTTAAATCATCGAATTTTCTTAAAATGTATTGTATACAACTATAGATATCACTTATATTGACTCCGGTAAAAAGGTGTTAATCTGTCTAATATGATTGTTAGAAACCCATCAATTTCCTCATTATTTTCGGCTGGAATACAGGAAATATTGCGTTTAGGTGGATTCAGTGCAGCTTTAGCATCGTAGACCAGTGTATCATAAGTATGTATTTACTACATAAAAGTGACTATAAGAAAATGAATCATTCAAGTTTCTATAGCACATATATTAAAGTAACAACCCTTTTGTATACCGGCCTTAAAGTTTAATTATAGCTGGAAACTATCAATGCGCAAGTGAAAGCACAATGTTCTGAATTTGGATATTCACCGAAAATTGTATGCGCTGTTATCAGATTATCTTATAATTGGGAGTAATTATTTACTATCCATGCACTACCCGTGCATAGCGCGCTTTGTTGGTTAATTTTTGTTAATTCGCGTTAGTTGTTGTTAGTTTGGATTAGCTCCCTCCCCATTGTATTCGCTTATTTAGTTTCTTTGCTTATATCTTTGAGAGATTTTCATGTGCATTCGGCAACATTGTCCGAACAAACCATTTTGTGCCAAATATCCGGCCCTTTTTTCGGGAATTATTACTCAAAATAAGGACTTTTCGATGGTATTAAAATAAAAATGCGAAAATCTTGTGCCAACATAACTTTCCCTACAGCTTTCTCGCTTTACAACAAAACAAAATATCCCATACTCACAAAATGTTCGTGCACTGTCGCTGCAGTACTGGACAGTCTAGATAAGCTGTAGCAAACATGTACACTGACGATAAAATTATTGTCATCTTGACCTGATGTACAAAGCCAAATGTAAGGAATTATGTGATATAGATAGAATCGGTCATATTGTTCGGGTCTAAATATCACTAATGATATGAATCAAAAAAGAAAAGGCCGAGACTACCAAAATGTTGTGTAATTATTTACAGATATAGTCGGAAAAAGAAAAAATAGTTTGGGCTAGTTGCTAACCACCTGAACTTTTTTGTTTTATAAATAAGCAAAATTTAAGAGTATTAGTATCAAGGATTTTTTAGGGACGAGGCTTTTTCACGAATAAGTTGGCTCATCGCTCGACAAGAAAATTCTAGAGAGATTTTGCCCAAATTTAACACCATTTATGATAAAGGCCTTTCAAATGCTTGCAACGTCAAGAAAATCTTCGATGTCAACAAGATTCGAAAATCCGATCATTTTTATCAGGTTAGTTAACATATAAATATTTGGTTAATATTATCTGCTTTTTAATAATACGTTCTAGATTTCTGTGTTTCAAGTAATCTGTCAGTATTGCACTTTTTACAATAATAGTGAAGTTTAAGCGGTACTGTAAAAGGCGATGTTCTAAAAATAAATGTGTAGTTACTCTTCCATTTTACCCAGAGCCTAACCATTAAAACAGAGTCTCACAATCTTTGGTAACCCGAACTTCCTGGGTAATAGGTACGGTTACCAACCTATTTACTTATAGATAGTTTCCTCAACTTCTTACTCTATTTAATTTTGCTTCATGATTTTTACTACTAGTATAAATAATACAACTGAAATATATTCTCTTCTTTGATACCTACAACATAATAACAACCTATTTTTTATACAGAATTTCTTCTAATATAATGTCCATTATATTATTGGTGAGAGATTTATTAAAATTGGGTCTGTAATTTAAAACTAAATCAGATTTGTGAGTGGTTTATTTCCAGACTTTCAAAAAAGCTTAATAAGTTCACACAAAATCATAACTTATGGAGTTCCACAAGGATCCACCTTAACGCCTACATTTTTCTTAATGTATAGGGTGGCCAACTAAGAATGCGAGGTACTGTATCTGGGAAACTATCCATCGTAGAGACTTGCGGCAAAAAATGTAATTACTAAAACGGTCAAGAGAAAAACCTGGAAAATATTTTCAAGTTTCTAAAATGACCACTAGGGGGCGTAACTGCAATCTTGAATCTAAAAAAGTGATGTTTCTGTGAATTCCGCTATATTAACCTAATAAAAAAATTCCACATATTTGAAGTTGAGGATAATGTAAAACTTTTTTGTTTAATGCTTTTTGCTGTATCTCTAAAAATAAAGTGGTGGGGGGTGTTTAAAGTTTTTTTAAATAACACCCTTTATCTGCGAAACGGCTAAGCCGATTTTAAGTTAGTTCAAAGGAGCTATTCTTGGGCTACAAATGTTGTATTATTTAA